>JARKHS020032334.1:0-42433 GCA_030143305.2 Amblyomma americanum | reverse complement strand
AAATCCTCTGTTTTACAATTCACTGCTTCACTTCTGTAGCAACTTGTTTTAATTTAATATCATATTTCGGTTTGAACTGTTCAGTTTCATGCTTTTTATGCTTTTGCAGTAGAACCCCCTTCCACACGACGTGCGGTCAAGTACAAATCCAGCTATTTTTCACATTTTATGATTCCCCCTCTTTAGTCGTAACCTATTTTAGATTACCATGGTATTTTCGTTTGTAATTTGCTTCCTTTCGCGCTTTTTATGCTTTTGTATTTGTTTGCCTGTTTTAGATAAGCATTATATCTCTATCTACGTTTTGTTTGGTTTCGCGCTTTTTATAGTTTTATATCTTTTTTCACCACTTTTCTCTGTCGTGCGTTTACGTGACTGGATGTGAATAAAATGAAATGAAATAAAGTTGCAAATAGGGCTTGCAGCATGAAGAAACGAGCCGAACTTAAATCCAGAGGTCAGTGCAGGACAGCAGACTATCATAGTCAGAGGAACTGTAACCATATACGCATCTTTCTAGTCTCCGGAGTTGCTTGGGAAACGCCATTGGTATAGTCGTTTCGCGCTTGCCTATATGTACTCGGTGCTGCCACTTAGGCAGCGCGCAGTGTGGGGTCTTAGACGTCGTTAACGCTTGGTCGGCAGCCAAGTGCGCTATCGCCGGCAACTGCTGGATGCAAAGCGAAGCGCATTACACGCAGAGGAGCAGCGAAGAGAGAGACGAAAAGGCCTGGGCTCGAAAAAGGACTGGCGCCAACCAGTGGGCAGCCCCTTTCTCTCCCCTGCACGGCAACTTGCTCCCTTTCCACACGCGCGCATTCCATCGCGCCCTCCTCTCGGCACACGCCGCCGAGATCACGACCTCTATAGCGTTAAAACACTAGCAGCGGTTGACGTTAAAAACCACTGCAGTTTTTTTTTTGTAGCGATAGCTACATTACGGTAGCATTTCGAGCCTTCAGCGTGGCGGCGCCGTGGCGGTGGCGGTGCCGCAACCCTGTGGCTGCGCTGCCACCCTATGGCTGCGGTGCCACCCAGTGGCTGCGCCGCCACCCTGTGGCTGCACCGCCATGCCGTGGCTGCGCCGCTACGCTGTCACGTGGTGCGGAGCAGCTGCCGGCGGCGTGGCGCCGTGGCTGATCACGTGGTTCGTCACATGGTTGGTCAAGTGACCAAGTTGCACTCGGCCAGCTGTAGCTATCGCGTCACTCCAGGTTTAACCAAAGCTAAACCACCGCCATTTTTTTTCATCGATGTAAGGAAGGCTAAGGACAGGAACACAAATATCTGGCGGCACCAACTCTGTTGTCATTAACTCCTTTCTACATATCCTTCTTTAATGCTTTAATGCTGCCTTAATGGGTCAAAACGGACTAGTCTCTGCAAGCATCCTCGTACCTGTGCTCGCTTGCAGGAGCCTTCGCGGAAACTCTACAGCGCGACGCTTTATTCTTGGAAAGTTTTATGTAATGGCAGCTGCCATGAGAAGGACGAAGGGTTCGAAGTCAAGCATCCAAGTTTCCCTGGCCTGCTTCGCACGGGCACAGACCTGTTGGCGACCAAGTATACCTTACGCCACCTTCGGATGAATGGAGGGGGGGGGGGGGGCAATGAAGGTTAAAAAAGCAGCGCATTTGTTTATTCAACACGGGCGCCGGCGTTCCTAGCACCAAGCAATGTGCTGCGAATGAACTTCGTAATTCTTTCGTGTTTCGTTGTTTTCAGAGCAAACATCCTCCCGTGGTCCTCGAATGCGCCTCTGTGTGGAACACGACGTGGTAAGTTCTGTGGGGGGAATCAGTGCGTATTAAATTCAGAGTCTGGACGGCATTTATGTCCAACACACCTGACAAGGCCTTCACTTGCACTGCTGCATAGGGGTTTTGGGAAGCGATACCGATACTAGCGGCACATACGTTAACAGTCAGGAGTAGCGTGCATGCGAAAACAAGCTGCAATCAATGTTGTCGCCGCTCAGGGAAATGAGGAGGCAGCTGCTCCTTCTTTTAGAAACTAGGGGTATGAGAATATTCAAAACATCCAATGGTTTGAAAATAGTATTTACTATTCCAGCCGTTCGAACCTTCTGAAGATTGAGCAACAACGGATTTCTTGTTGATTTGAACTCGCGGCGAAACATCGCGACATTTGCAAATGGTAGTATCTTGCACTTTTTATGCATTTAATTAAATAGAATACATTTATTATAAATCAAGCAATTTTACAAGCGCAGTGTCGACGCACGCAGTGAGAACACAGAAAAAAAACGCAATGATAGGAAATTGTTTTCCATCACTTCAGTCGCTTCATTTTCAACTGTTTTCCCATTAAGCGATTTAAATTCGCTATCCGGCTCATGAAAGTTGAAAAAACAATGTTAACTGCAATGTATCACCAATTACCCACACTATCAAGCCGTCATCAAACGTGAACATCTCCTACTCATACAATACAACCTTTCACCTTTCACCCCTGTAGTTTCAGTTTCAATGAGGAAATAGTATGATGGATGTTTTGCCTACAAAGTCCTATGGAGTACGTATTCGACAACCCTTTAGGTATCAATGTCGCTCTCTAGTCCTAATTTATAAAGTGTACGGTTATTCTAGTTTGAAGATTGAAGCGTAGCAGATATCCTTTAAACGCTGCTTTGTACTTCAGGCAGGCACAAAGTGCATATTTTGCCACTGGCCATCATCCTCAACGTTCAGCGCTGCTTCCTACCGACGATAAACATCCCTCAAATTACAGTTCGCCTGAATCAGACTTTACTCCCCCTTCGAGAGGTTCTGACTACGCGTGCATGGCTCATCATTAATGATTAAAACATTAACAAACTACACTACTTCCCACTGAAGTAACGATGGCGTTCCCTATAAGGAACGACGCTGCAGCGCAGCTAGTGTAGATCGTAATGTCACCGACAAACCGCTGGCGTACAGAGGAAATGTTTACTGAGACGTGCTAGGAAGCACAAAGCTACAGGGAGCCTGAGAGGGGAACGATGAAAACCGAACGCCCCTCGCATACCCAAGGCTACCCATATGCCAGATAATACAGTTCGGCCTCGTGACGGCGCCACTAGAGCCGTCAGTAGTGTGCCAGTGTCGGTGGCCTCTTTAATGCTCGGGGTACAAAGGTGCTCGAAGCATACCTCTGTCAGTGTCTTGCTTTCGTTTCTCAGCACTAGTTTTACAGGGACGCAGTTTCGATGCAGCCAGGAGCGTTTTTACAGCGGTCTCTCTCATTTCCCGAAGGTTGTGGTCCAACGAGAACTGCCGCCTGGTGGAACAGACCGAGCAGACAGTAACCTGCCGTTGCCTGCAGTCCGGAAACGTGGCCGCCGTGCGCCACAAGGACTGGCTCAAGGTGCCCTGCTCGAAACTGCCGGCTCACTTCAGCGCCACCTAGCGTACCTTTCCCCCATTTTTTGCCCAGCAAAGGCTGGGCTAGACAGTATCCCGCCTTTAGACACTCAGCATGACGCCTATACGCCATCGCCCTGACATGAAGCTCTCGCGCGTTCATCACTGTGGGGCGAACTCTTCCTTACAGAAGGGTCAGCTATAGAAAACAAATCGCGGATGTCTCGACTAAGAAAGAATTCCCGGGCGCCAAGCTGCTTCTGATGCGCATGCGCAACTTAACAGATGCAGCGGCGCTATAAGAAAACTGCGTTACAACCGAAGTTGGGAAAAAACTAGCTGCATGAGTGGACTACGTTTCTCTCACGCTTCCCGCAATCCGATTCCGGCACTATATGGCCCAAGGTGATTCAATGATGAAGGATATTTGGCTTTCGATTTTTGGCACGTATGGACCATCCACTTGAAAAGAAACACGTTTCGTGATTGTCCTTTCTGAAGGTAAGCATCGCCTGCTAACATGCTGTTCTGACCAATCCAATTAAGACTTGTCAGCCATGCTTAGCGCGGCCAGGTGTTTCAACGCTCTTCCTGTCTCATTGAATCGCTTTCTATACAGCGGGTTATTATTTATTACTTTTTTTGTGGTTCTAACCTGGCCCACTGCAAACGCATGAGCTTCCGTGGGCCGTCCGGCGAAGAGCGGGGGAAAATGGCGGCTTGTTTCTGAGCAGAGAACCGGACCTGGCCACCGCGGGAGCGCAGTCATGACGGGGGGCTGCGTCGTCTGCCTCGCAGCCGTCGTGCTCACCTTCAGCGTCTACGTGTGCAACATGAGGTGAGGAAGCTCACATTCAGACCACCACCAGAAAAATAACAACATTAGTAATAGCTGGTTACGAGGAAAGAAAAGATGTAATATTTGACCTCAGCAGTGCAGGAAAAGGGGTTAGTTGGAGCTCCTCTTCTCTGCGAGTTCATTGCGCTTAGCGTAGGCAGAACGACGCGAACAGATCAGCTTTGGTGGGCAATGCGCGAGAGCACTACGCTATCACCGCAGCCTTACACGCCTCGTGTTTAACAGCAACACACTCTCGCGCTGTGCATTGCACACCGTATTCTTCATCAACTAATACTGCTATCAAGTTAAATTGGCGCTTCGAGCTATATGTAGCGGTAGTGGCCGAGAAATGTCGCTTAATGCGTTGGAGTGGACAGCGCTGTGGCAGAAACACTGCTCTAGAGCGATACACGTTGGCATTGACAGCACTGCTGCAGAAACACGGGACTGGAGCATAGGCCGCCGGCGTACATTGGTGTTGATTATGAAAACATTGAAGACGCGCATAACTGGCTCCCTGGGTCACTGCACGGAGACCTCAGCTGCGCTTTCAAGTACATGGCAGTGGTGTCCACCTACTAAAACTGTGCTTTCGCTCAATACTTCGTGCTTAGCAATGCTAAACTGCCAGCCATTTCTAGTTCTTTTTTATTTCTGGTGTAATTTGAAGAACAAATTTAATAAAGCAGATATATGAAGGAAGCCAACAATCATTGAAACCAGTGTTTTTAAACCAGTAGCCGTATGGCTGCGCTTGGGTGGATGCCAATGAGTAATTACTCCTCTTATTATAATCATTGAAACCAAGGAAAGTGTAGGGAATTCTGTTTCGTTTATTTTGTGCAGCGATATTTTCTCTTTCCTTCCCTGACTTCAGGTGGGAGATCACGGAAAGTTCCGTCATCAAGATAAACCTGCTCACGTCGGTGGCATTCATCCAAATGGTGTACATCGCGGGAGTGCACGCAACCTCCGTTCGTGTGAGTGTTTTTCAGGGCGAATGAAAACAGCTTAGTAGTTTGGCAGCTGCGTGGTGGGTACTCAGTGCTTTGCAGCGGTGCCACTTTCCAAGCATCATATGCTTGTTGAATGAATATTGTACTACAGAGTAACTAATAGTATCAGACTGACTCTATTGACAAATACAAAAGTGCGCATTATTTGGTCGATTTATTCCGCTAAGCGCGATAGTCTTCTCTGAAAGTTTATTTTTAGCGTGACAAACGCCACATGAAAAGACAGCCACGCTCGAACTAAACGGGTTAGCGAGTCGTTATTGTCGTTCGCCTTTGGTCGAGTTCGGGAGTCCCCAATGTTGAGTGAAATTTTTTTTCCCTCGCGCTGAATGTTTGTCGCTTACCGCTGAGACTATACGAGCTTCGTTTCCCTTTCCTCTGTATTTTTTTACTCACTTTCGTGCACTTTTCAGGGCCGGCCCTCTGCCCCTGACTGCTACTGATAGGAAACGAGCATGAGGTGCCCAACGATTGTAAATAACCCTCTCGCAAAACCTTTGACAGCATTTGCAAAGACTACATGTGGTCTTGCAGATATTCTGCGAAGAGGTGCTTGCCTCAAGCTGGTGTTTCTCGCAACGCGGACTGGCAACACAAATTGGACCAAATGCTAATTGCTCCTAACTGGCAACACATCGATTTCTGAAATTTTTGCGGCGCTAACCAATTTTTTAGATTGGGTTTTGAATGTGTCTGTATTAACTGACAGCATTGGAAGTTAATGATTCTCTATCTTGATTCCTTTATATTTTGAACATTAATTGTTTTAATTTTATGTGCCAGTCAGACAAATGGAGCTAGGCATCTACCAACATTTAATAGAGCCCAAGGGAGGATCGTATTCTCTTATTATTCATTTTCAATTTTTTAGTCATATGCGCACCAAGATTTCAACTTTCAGATTTAATGTGCTGTATTGAACGCAGCTACCGCGGTCTAGTAATGACATTTCCTTAGGGCCGCTGCGTCGTTAATTTCAACGCAAAAGGTTTCAAGCGCGTAAGATGAGAAAGGCTTCCTCGGCTGTGCAATGCAGTGATGATATCTTACGAAGAAGCTCAGTTACGAAGTTGAGCATGCAGCAATTGCAATTCTGTGCGGTGCTCTCGCAATGATGCGCGATAAATACCGCAGGATTTTGACCATAAACGCTACATCCAAAAGAGAACTAAAAGAAATATAAATGTTGACTCAAGCATATTTGCAATGTGCCTTAGCTTCACGGACCGTTACAATTCAGAAAAAAACAGAGAGGTTGTCCCGACCATCAAATGGAAGTAGAAGTGGAGTGGAGGCTTCTCGACGCTGTAGACAGTGGTGCACTGCCCACTGTGCTTTCGGTCTATCCTCGCGTACGGGCCGCGCGCAGGAGGTGTGCTACAGCGTGGCCCTGGTGCTGCACTACCTGTTCCTGGTGGCCAGCTTCTGGATGCTGTCGTACGGCCTGCACCTGCACCGGTGTCTGCTGCGCAACTCTGGCCGTGCAGCTCCACAGGCGCCGCCACCCCGAACGCGCTTCTACTGCGCCCTCTCGTGGGCGCTGCCGGGACTCGTCGTGCTGCTGTCGGTCCTCGTCAACCCGAGGGGATACGAGGCACGCCGATAGTGAGTGGCGCCTCGTCAAGTCGAACGGGCTTAATTCGAACTTGCGCTTTCAGTCCGTTAGCATCGTGCATAACGAGAGAAGCCCTCAATTCCGATTTTAGACGATTCCAAGAGATTTGTGATCCTATTCGACATCGAAATGTGGAGATTTGACTGTATATTTACAAGCTTTCCTTGACGCGTAAACATGTTTGGTCGTAAGATCTCCGTGGAAGTCGGTGTGACGCAGTTTTTGTTTGTTTTGGAAGATTTCATTGTATCAACGGTATTACTATGCATCCTTGAAACGCAAAACAGACGGAATGAGGAAGGGCAAATTTACAACTTACTTTATCGGAAATACCTTCCATCTGAGGAACACGGCACGCGTGCTTGTCCCTACCGACAGCTTTTAGAGCGCGCACTCAAGTTGGTGCTCGTAGTTATGTTATTCATAATGTAACTAAATAACTAAACATTCCGTTTCCACTGCTTGTTCTACAATAATGAGAAGGATACCTTACTAGCAGCCGACATATTCATTTCCCATCGCCACAAGGCAGTAACGTCTTTCATCAAATGACAGAAATATGTGTGTATTTTAACCTATTTTTCCAGTTGCTGGCTCTCCATACAACGCGGAATGCTGCTCTCCTTCATCGTTCCGATTTCAATTCTCATTGTGGTAAGTATGAACACAATAACTCCTGCACAGCTTTACGCGCGAAATAAAAAAAATAATAAAAACCCTGTTTTATGTTTTACGTCTTGCCATAGGTAAAGTTTACCTGCTCACGAATACGTCGCAGGTTGTGAGCGGAGCACTGAGATAGAGAGGCTGCAATAAATTTTACCGAAAAGTTTATAATGAGGTGACAAAATGGCAATAGAAAATTGACCACTACCTCGTCCCAGAAAGTAGATGTAAACATTAAATGCATTGTACGAAAGGCGAGCGATTCTTAGGTGGCGGTAGCCATCACTCGAGTCATAAGGAGCATCTGTCATTCGCCACATTCTTAAGCTAGACATGCAGGGCCCTCGGTTTTGTTCGTTGTTTTTGATGTGTAGCGACCCGCGTGGCCAGTGCCAGACAAAAGCCGAAGAAGAGAAGGTGGCACCTACACGCGCTTCGGCTGCCGGTTTCGGCATCAGATTCGCCTCCTCCATGTTCGGCTTCAGGTTCGCCGAGGTTTCTGCACAATGTTCGCCTCCATCTGGCCGTAAATGGAGCAGAAAGCACTTCTTGCTTAAAAACCAAGTGTACATCAGAACGCAGATGCACAATGAACGCATAAGTACCGTAATATGCTACAACGAAAAGAGTAAAACAAAATAGAACGTAAAGATACCACGGCAACAATAACAGAGCAATGAAAGGGGAAAAAAAGGCCTTGGAAGATTACAACAGGTAATTGGACGCAACAGCCGTTCAGTCATGGTATATTGTTAACTCACGTTAGCACGAGTTGGGCTCAACGCGCTCCTTTGTCGACGCGCCGTGATCAGTTAGCGGTAATGTGTGGAAAGTTACTGCAGTGTGACAGGGCTCGGAAGCGTATTTTGCGTGACCGAGAAGTGCCTAGAAGCGCGTGAAAATGCTTGCGGCGCTAACAGCAATGACCTGTTGCTTTGAATAAACCTATGCATGTTGTATGTCTCGGTTGTTCATTTTTTCTTTTATTTCACTGTTTTTCTTTTGCTCTCTATGCTGCTGTTCGTCGAAGACCATTTATTATGCAGTGGCGCTTTTACTTGTATTCACAAGAAGACGGTTTTGCACAATTTTGTTTGTGTTTTTATTGTGTACGTCATACATCGCTTACTGTTCTTGAGAGGTTGTGTCTCTTGATAATAGCTTGTTTTATTTTTGTGCTTCCTAAAGTGGAAGGCAACTGGTGCCTGGGCCTGAAGCTTCACTGAGGAGAAGGCAAAGTGAAGAGATAGAAAAGTTGAGAGGAAGAGGGAAAAAATAATGAAAGGAGAGAGTGAGAGAGCGGGAAAGGGAATAGAGAAAAGGCGAGAGGGCGAGCCGGTGGGAGGAGACAGGTGGCGAGATTAAAACCGCAATTGCCAATCAGAGTCCAAGGGTGGGAGGTGTAGCGAGGTGATTGATTGATCAGGCCACCCGCCGCCGTCAAGGGGGAACACTGATGCCAACCCATACTTTGCGGCATGGAGCGCACTGATAGTCTGTGACTTTTTTTCCGCGCCCCATTGGGCCTTTTGTTCACAGCAACAGAAACTGCGCTTACGGCTGCCATTAAACAGTCACCGTGTCTTGACGAGTAACTGCCTCGTACGCATGCAGGCCAACACGACGCTGATGGTGCTTGTGCTGAGGAATTTTTTCGCGCAGAAGCCGACGACGCACAAAAATGACATCGACAAAATCAGGTGAGTAGGTCATCATTTTTGCCCATTTTATCAACCAACACTCCTGCGTTAAACTTTATAATGAGGAATAGCCTATTGTAAAGGTATCGTTGATTTGAGCGGTGTGCCTCAAGCAAAGTTCTTTTTTTATGAAACGGTTGCGTTTTAAGATTTTTCAGAGGTATTAACGTGAAAATGCCACGGCCGTCATCGAGTGCGTTGCCCAGTTGCAATCAGTGCTGTCAATGATACGCATGCTTTGTTTGGTTAGGGCCGGCTGGGCCTTTCAGGACGTCATCCTAAAAGCATCGTGTTTTAATATTAGTAATTGGTTTTTAGGGAAAGGAAATGGCGCAGTATCTGTCTCATATATCGTTGGACACCTGAACCGCGCCGTAAGGGAAGGGATAAAGGAGGGAGTGAAAGAAGAAAGGAAGAAAGAGGTGCCGTAGTGGAGGGCTCCGGAATAATTTCGACCACCTGGGGATCTTTAACGTGCACTGACATGGCACAGCACACGGGCGCCTTAGCGTTTTGCCTCCATAAAAACGCAGCCGCCGCGGTCGGGCTCGAATCCAGGAACTCCGGATCAGTAGCCGAGCGCCCTAACCCTGAGCCACCGCGGCTGGTAATCGTGTTTTGCTGACGGAATTTTATGCTTCTGCAGCACACTTTCAAATGAGCTGAAGTTTATATGTGAACATCCAATTGAGAACACAGGAAAGTTTTAACGCGACAGCGTTAAGGAGCACGTGTCGCAGAAAAGCTTCGTCCTTTGCCTTGGCGTCGTTGACCGTAAGTGAAAAATCCATGAAAATTCCCCAGAGAATGCAACCCAGGCGGGCAACCTAGGTGCCCCAGTAGGGTGGGCCACCTAGGTCACGTGAGGTTGCTGCGGCATAGCAACCTGCCCACCGTGGCAGGTGGCAGTTAAAGATTAGTGACGAGAGGGCTTTATTGTATGTCGTGCGGTTTTTCATATAATGATTGGGGTCGTGAAAAAGGAAACAGTGTCTGTGCCTGCGTTGGCAACAGGAACCGGTGTCGCGTAATACCCTAAATGGCGGAGCTCAACTGTCCGCCCAACGTTTCCTTTTTGCAGCTGGGCAGTGAAGTCCGTCACTCACCACTTTCGCTGACTTAGGCGCCATAGCGCTCGACCTCCTCTTGGTCATCTTGCACGCGATAGACTGTTTTTTGTGCACGTGTAGGCTATAAACTTGCGCTTTCTTCAGTGGATAAAATGAGCTGGCAGTCAGCGCCAGCCTTTCGTTCGTCGCGTGCGTTTTTAATGTTTTTTTCTTTAATATCTACGAGCACAGACTAACTTGCGAAGCTGAATTTGGATCAAATAAAAAAAAACAACTCTTTCAGCCGTATTTGACTCATCGATGAAAGGAAAGCGTGGCATACGACGCGCTTACGTATCCTTCCATTACCGTCGCCCAAAAGCCACTAGCCCAGCAGCTGTGTGGATAGAAATCACATTTGGTATTATCGCATGCACGAACTCAGCCATAAAGACGTCTAGTGGAGCGGCGCAACTCACTGTATGCTCCGCATGCCCAGGTGCGCGCTGCGGGCAGGCGTCGTGCTGCTGCCCCTGTTAGCCGTCGACTGGTTCTTCGGAGTGCTCGCGTTGGAGAGCACGGCCACCTCCTTCTTCGAAGGCGTCTTCGCCGCCACCAACAGCCTCCTGGTGAGCAGCCTCACAGCACAGTAGCGAGCTCCCGTATCGTAATGCGGTAGCTTTGCGGATGCTAGAAGATCAGCGATCGAATTCTCAACGCCGCTTCGTTAGAACTGCCGGTGATTGGCCGGAGCCTCGGATGCTTTAGGCTGAGCCATCGTGATTGCGCAGGGACATTGCTACGACTATTGTGAGAGCTAGAAAGCGTATCCCTTTTCCCAAAATTGCTGGCGTCTGCAAGAGTGTCCGAGCTGACTGCGACAGATTGTAGAGAGCCTCGAACTGCAACCTCAGCGACGAAAACGAGAAACACTAACGTCAACGTCGACTGACGGAAAATTAGACAAAACTAAGCTTCGCCTCATCCAAAGACCTAAAGTTGGGCACGGCAATTTCGTGCGGGCGCATGCAGTGGAGCACGTCAATGTCGTCTGTGGTGCTTCATTTCTCGCTCATCTACTCAGCAGAGGCAGTCGGCTACACACGCGCGTGAACTGGTGTCTGTGAGTGGTGATGGTTAGAAAAGTATACCGTGTCGTCGCGCAACCGCTGGATTTTGAGGCACGCCACTATAAATGAAAAAAAGAGGAGAGGGGGTGGGGCAAAAATTGTTTTGTAGCGATAGCTACATTACGGTAGCATTTCGAGCCTTCAAGCGTGGCGGCGCGCCACCCTGTGGCGCGCCGCAATGCTGTCACGTGGTTGGTCACGTGGTGCGGAGCAGCTGCCGGCGGCGCGGCGCCGTGGCTAATCGCGTGGTTCGTCACGTGGTTGGTCACGTGACCAAGTTCCACTCGACCACCTGTAGCTATCGCGTCACTCCAGGTTTAACCAGAGCTAAACCACCGCAAATTTTTTGCGCTTCGATTTATCAACTGTCCGTCGAAGGGGTGTAGATCAAAGACCCTTTTTCTCAAGAATTTTCACCCCTCAAAAGCTGAGCATCAGGGCGGAGGAAAGTTTGCATCGATTAAAACCGGCGGGTCCAACCTGATGCCTCCCGCATGTGAGGCGGATGCTCAAATGACTAGGTCACCGCTGCGGGCGAACAGCCAGGCCAAGCCACTATATTTTAGCTCTTGCATTAAACAAGTGTGTCGTACCAAGTACCGTACTTGTAGTTCCTGTTTCAGTCGGAATACTCAGGCAACGAAAACCCTGCGCTTAGAACTTATGTAAGGTTGAAAGTTAGCTGCAGTGCAAATTGTCAACGAAGCACTCTTAAGCTGCGGTGTGTAAATAGTGAGTGCTATTTAAACAGTTCGAATTGTGGTTTTACAGTTTTTGGCCTGTTGCTCCGCAGTTGAGGATATGTCTCGCGAACCACAGGCGCGGGTGGTACGCTCATCACGGGTGCGGTCGAGTATGCTGATCTATGCCCTCGAGATTCTCATTGCCGCAGCGGCGAAACTGGAATGATCGCCCCCCAAATGAGCTGCATTCGCTTCCTCTTGCCTCTTTCAGGGCATCCTGCTGTTCACATTCTTCTGTGTGGCCGACCCGCAGGTGAGATACTTATGCAGATTTGGCGTCCATATCCCTTCGACCGCCTAGCAGTCCTATCTGCTTGCTTCCTGTTCCCCGTACGAACGATGCCGTTGTATTCTGAATATGACTGAAATACTAGGACATCTGCTTGAATTCATTATTTTGCTTTGCTAATAACATATCAACATTCTGAATCGCACGAGGCACAGAAAATATTAAAGCGGGACATTACATAAGCTACAAAACGTCACACGAGACGGGCAATATTGAAATTTAAGCAAGTTTGAATCTGTAATAAAATTACTGCACTATTATGCTTCGTTATCGATGTGTTTGACGAGCGCAGCTGTTGCTTGCTTTTGCGGTTTGGGCTGCTGCGGCGCGAACTTCGCTGCGTCAACCTGGAGCCGCTCGTAGTTAAACCAGTCAAAAGCTTCATGCAGCCTTCAACAACAACGCCGATGACGAGACTCAACATCTCTGGCGAGCGCACTCGGATGGTTGCTCTGGTTGCTCGTTCCCGGAGACGCCACGGTACCGCGATGTTACGTGACCGGTCACGTCGTGATGCGTTCACGGTTACATGATGTCGCGTGACTGCCGACGTGCATGTGACGTCAGTGCACTTTATGTGGTACAGCGCCATCGGACGCAGCTCAAGCCAGGAATAGGCGCTTAAATGCTGCGCTGTAAAAATGACGTCTAGCACCATAAAATGGTATCATCATATAAAGATAAAACTAAAGCATCAAATCGTGACATGCGCGGCCAAAAAAAAAAGGAAATAATTGCCAGACCGATCTCCTCAAGATCTCTCAAAATTCTTTTTTTTCTCTCTCTGATCCCTCTACATTTATGAGCCGCTTGAGATAAACCTGGATGAGCTTTTTCCTGTTTGGATCTTCACTAAACCCTGGCCAATCCCCCACCGTGGGTATGCGCCATAGTATTTGAGGCAACAACAACAACAAAAAGACCAACAAGCATGGTCAGCCAGTCACAAAATGGAAAAATGCGGAACTTCCGCGCATACCGCCCAAGTCGGAAAGCATGCAATGAAACACGCTTTTCTTCCTTCCAAACTGTACTTGCGCAATATCGAAGACACGCAGTTGTCGCGGAGAACTTACAACTGAACATTGCATAACTTGTGCCAGAAGTACAGAGGAGAGATGCAGACAGAATATGCAAACACACGACCACAAACCTGCTATACCTGAGAGAGCGGACAGCTCGCTCATCCTACGGCTCTCAGCGAAGCCGGTGACTGCGTCGCTCCCCAAACGAACCCTGACCAAAAACCAACCGGGAATTGCAAGGCATCTGCTTTTCTGACCGCGCCCAGACTGCTAGACACGCTGGACATCGATTTAATGGCACCTAAAGAAGATTTAGAATTCGACGAGCTTAAAGACGTCAAAGACGTGAAACTTGAAGGTAAACCATGCGAAGTGTTTTTGTGACAGCATTTCGAAATGGTGAAGTAATCGTCGAATAAAGCCGCGGTGGCTTTCAGGCTTCTCCGTAGCGCACAGCTCCGCGTAGGAGGCCTCATAATGACGTCTTTTTCGCCAGCGGTACATTTCCAGCGCAAAAACGTTT
The DNA here is from genome assembly GCA_030143305.2 of Amblyomma americanum. Lineage (NCBI taxonomy): Eukaryota > Metazoa > Arthropoda > Arachnida > Ixodida > Ixodidae > Amblyomma > Amblyomma americanum. Next base: position 28,471 of record JARKHS020032334.1, on the reverse strand, counting down.
GTTAGAAGGAACAAAACCAAGGACAGCAAAGTTAAACCCATCGGAGCTTTGTTTGGCGGCATCGGACGACACACGTCTGGCTGCAGGCAAAGATGGCGGAGAGGCGGAGATCTGACATTTCGGCAACAATGACGTCATAATCTGTTTATTTACACTTCTCTTGATGTTCTTGAAGCTGGTCGAATTCTCAAAAAGGGAAGTTTAAGCTTCCCTTTAACCCTTTACGTGGTTCTGATGCCCTCTTGCGTTGCGACACGTGCCTAGAAAGGCATAATAGGGGGCGAAGGAGGTCAGCCCCAATGCACACGTATAAAAGCGGAGTTTATATATATATATATATATATATATATATATATATATATATATATATATATATATATATATATATATATATATATATATATATATATATATATATATATATATATATATATATATATATATATATATATATATATATATATATATATATACAAACCCTCTCAAAGTGCTGGGGGAGGAAGGAAGGCGTACTCACAGACGCGGTCAAGTCCATGACCGCTTCGTAACGCATTTAAGCTCTTCCGAGAAAAGTCTTTCTTTCGCCTGGTATATCAAGAACGCGAGACACTGACATGAGCAACTTTAAAATTTCCATAAATTCCTCCGAGAACTGTGCATCTCAGCAGGCAAATTGGTCATCGGAGGTAAGGAAGGTGTAGGTATTAAATGTTCTGCCTCGGCAAACCTGTTGTGAACGTTGCTGTCGATTTCAACGGCAGCGCTATCGCACTTCATCCCTTCTTAGACAGGTGGCGTATTGCATTCGATGGTCAGAAAAGAAACAGCGTTTGTGCGGTTCCACATGGGCATGAGCGGCAGAGAGGACTGCGTAACGTTGTGGGAGATTGGATTAGGAGGCACAATGGAGACAGTTATTAACATTTTTGGAGAAGTGACAGTGGCGCAAGTAATATCGACGACGATTACAGAGGTTGCAGGAAAACAGTGCAATCCGTTCCACAAGGGATGTCGGGATACATAAATGTGCCCTTCGGCATACCGGCTTATTCAATGTCCGGTCGCCAAGGCGTGTTGGGTGCTTAGCGCTATGTTGGTCGCTGAAATGAGCATTCAGAGAATTCATATGTTCGTAAAAACTAATCTTTGCCCATTTGTGAGCGTTACTCAGCTATGGCCGTGAGTGGCCTTTGGCTGCTGAGACGACCGGCGTGTTCCTTCGCAGATCGCGTGCAGTCCACAGGCGTGGCGTCGGTGCCGGCCCTCTGCCGCCATTCGGCTCCGCAGAAACTGCCCGTTCCCGACGCACGGCCGACTTGCGGAATGCGCTGCCGAGGTCTCACCGCGCTCGGACGCCCAGCCGCTGCTCCTGGCAGCGGCGTCCGACTCGACACTCAACGGCGGTGCTCGACCCTGCGTCGCTGCCCCGGCGGCCGCCGACTGCCCCGCCGACGAACCGCGGTCCGCTCCTCTGTGCCTGCGTGTGTGAACGACTTCGCTTCTCGGTCTCATGCCGTAGGCATCACCGAGTTACTGCCATCACTTAGCAGTGACTAAACCAGACAACAGTGGCGACACCCTTCGGCGAGCGCACTACCCACAGCGGTGCATAGTGAACTGCCCTCACGCCATCTCAGTATGGAAACACAGTTCTGCTGTCTCATTGTTAATAAACATCCGACATCCAACTCCAATGGCCGGAACAAAGGACTAAAAAACTGACTGTGAGCCGTGACGTCCCTCCATTTACTTTCCTCTCTCCTCTTCTTTCTGTCATCTTCTTTGTCTTGATGGTCCCTTTTTTTTTCTTCTTTCTGTCCTCTTATTTCTGTCGTTCGTCTCCTTTCTTCTCCTCTTCTTTCTCTCCCTCGTCTTCTCTCTCTTGGTATGCCTTGACTTCTGTCTTCTTCGCTACTTCTTTCTTCATTCACATCTCCTTTCTACTCCTCTTTATTCTCTTCTTCCCTTGACCTGCCTTCCGTCCTCGTATTCTTATTTGCTTCTTATTTTTTCTTCTTTCTTTTATTATTTCTCTTCCCCTGCTGCTTCTCTCTCTTGGCCTGGCTTACCGCGACATGTGGATTTCTACGACAACTACTAAACGGGCTTCAGTTACATGACCACTCTGGGTGGGTTCCCAGTGGAAGAGCTCGACGTAAAGCCGCCTTTCTCATCGTGTAACAGAGAGAGCCTCTCACCGACTAGTGGGCACACCCTTGCTCGTAGTTGACCTGCTCACTTCCCATGGAATTCTAGTACGGCTCAAAGAAGGCAGCCGCACTCTGCCGTTGGTGAAGCCCTTTGGCTGATGAAAATTGTCCCGCCTTCGCCTGCTTTTATTCGAGCTGAGAGTAGGCATGGTCCCCGGGGCGGCATGAGGAGCCTGCGCCTTAGCTAATTTTTTTTTTTAGCTGTTTATCGGGCTCGGCTTTCCTCGCCGCATTCGGCGCTATACGGCAGCAGCCTTCTGCCGTTTTTGTTTTTCGTGCCGGACAGCGTGTTCCAGGTCCCTCGCTGCTTTCGCTGTTTGAGGCACCATAGCACTCGCCCGCTCTTCTTCTGCGGCCGCAGCAACAGATTTGGAAGCCTTGACAGATTACTCATTTTCGCGTGCGGCTACATAAAGTCGTTGAACGAACGGATGAAAGCTGTCAAATACGACGATTTAGAACGCGTAGCGCAAGAAGCAACTGGCCAGAAGAAGTAAAACGCAAGGCTGCGGTGGTGCTGATTAATAAATGCGTCGGGGAACCATCCTGCTCAGTTTGCACCTGCACTAATTCCTATCCCGCTCTAACAAAATCTATGGCTAAGTTATTTTCTGCTGGATACCAATAGAATGAAAAATTTCGAAATGTTTCAGGAATGCTTCAAATGTTTTGTTTGTTTTTTTGGAAGATTGCAAATAAAACTGTTCTAAGTTCGACCTCATGCTCGGCCCGAGGTTCACCGTGGATTACAGACAATGTTCGCTTCAGTTTTCTGAAGGGCTCCGAAAGCATTTCATGCTTAAAGGGTACTTTCGAGGTTACTGCAGCTATTACTTCTGCTCCAGCGTCTTTCAAGAGCACAAAAGTGGAACTCTGGTCCATTGCGTCGGCCCACATTGTCGTTAAATCGGCCGCTCGCGCCCGAATGCCACTATAAAGCTGGTTCTGGGGAAGCTCTAATGCGCCCGCATACGCAAGGCAAAGCCTGCGTATACGCTTCGGCCTCTTCGCCTCAGGCCATGAAGAATACTCGTAAAGCGGTAACTGCAGCCGGAGCCTGCGCTTTGTACAATATAGCTCAACAGCCGTTCGAAGCAGGGGATAATGGAAGCTGTTGGGCGTGCGGAAAATAATCTTCCGTCAGCGTCCCTTAGACAAAATCAAGCGGTAGCTAACCCAATAAATGGCGCGATAACAGACGGCGTTCTTTGTAGAACGGTCCCGTGCACCCTCAAGAACGAACCATCATGCATGAAATGGCTGCGTCAAATATCTCTGTAAGAAAAGCTCCGGTCGCATGGCTTGTTTTTTTTTTAGTCTGTTGTCTCTGTTTCGTGCTGCCATAAATATTCGAGAGGGTCGTTACTCGAAAAAGTTGGATCCGTTCATCACGCTTCCGCTGGAACTACGAGCATGAAAAACTGGTATTATGTCGCCAGTTCTTCCCTTGTGTCGACGAGTGTGGGCGCGTTTTCAGAGAAGTTTTCGAATGCAATTTCTATTGGAAATTTTTCTCCTGTTGTCGGTTACTGGCTAGCGCCTAGGAGCTGATAGTGTGTAAACGAATAATTCGTTATCTCTTGATTATCAAAAAAGAGAGGAGATAACATTGCGGAAAGTCATTGCGTCGACTTGGACTCAGTACTTGACCAGTGCATTGCTGTCAATAAATTTCTCAGAATATTTTTCAGCTATCGATAGAAAAATGACTCAGCGACAACGCCAAATTCTCCTCAGAAATAATGTCTCGTGACCTGCCGATTCAAATCTGGCGGTTTGGAAGCATGTCGCAGATTCAAAATGGGAATAAACAAACTAGATGCAACTACCGTTGATTGGAAGTCATACAATCTATATTAGAAATATTTGGCGTGCTATTTTCAGGGAACCAAATTCTTTAACTATATGCCCCGAAGAAATCAAGAAAAACACGACTAAATAAGGGGAAATCGGCCGGACAGGATTAAGTAACTGCAGATCTATTTAAGCTTGGAGGAGACAGCTAGAACAACTGCCCTCCCTGCATAAGCAGTGCTTATGACCTCAAACTTACAGAAAACTAAGAAAAATGAAAATAACATCTTAATTCATAATAAACGAGTTGTAAAAGACGAAAAATTACAATAAACTCATTAGGTTACTATTAGTTAAAAAATTGGCTGTGGTTTAGCTCTGGTTAACCATAGTTGAATTGCGAAAGCTTCGTTTCCTCGGCACGTCGTCTACGCAGCGTCTCATTCCGACGCTCTCAAGAACTCAAACCGGTCTCTTCCGCAGTTGAAGAGTCACTCCGGGACGTGGAACGATTTCTTCTAGCCGCATCTTCGTTACGACACTTCTCAAGTCGTGCGGCGCGTTCTTCTGGCGTTTCTTGAGCGCGTTGTCTCTTCTTCGCTTCGTTCTGTTGTTGTTGCGTCTCTTCCGCGCTCTCCATAACGGCTACAACACACTGAGGCGAAGCGCATAATATATATATATACCAAAAGTGATTTCTGGCAGCTGATTTGGTCAATATAATATAAAATCACCAAAAATTGAAGAAACATAACAGGATTTATTTCACGACGTTTCGGCTGGAGGACCAGCCTTTTTCGAGTGGCTGGTCCTCCAGCCGAAACGTCGTGAATTAAATCCTGTTATGTTTATTCAATTTTTGGTGATTTTATATTATATATATATACCCCGCGAGGCGATATCTCTCCCTCTACTCTAGCGGAGCACATATGGTGGAGCGAGGCTGCGGTGTTTCTAGGCAACGGCGGCTCAAGGTCGTTCGTGGGCCACGCATATGACAAACGGCATACGGCGCGACGAGCCGAAATGGCTCGCTGGCGGGAGTAGTAAAGCTTTCGCTTTAAAACTGCTGATTATGGTAATAGCTAATAAAATTAGTGCAAATCAGACCGGTCAACCAATGTTCTAGAAGGGGTAAGGCAGTAGACCATACTTACACTGTCAATCAGGTCGCAGAAAAATGCGCAGCTCTTATAGGTATTTAGCCTGGTTAGATCATGAGAAAGCATGTGATTGAGTCTAAGCATCTGAAGTACAGCGGCATTGCGTTAACCAGGTGTGGATGAAGATAATGTAAAGGTGCAACAAAATATCTACAGAGGCAGCACAACGACGATACAGCTGCTTGGGGAAAGCGATAAAATACCGGCCTGTGAAGGGGTCTGGCATGGTGGCACAGGCTCTCCGCTGCTACTCACCGGGAGCCTACAAGAGGCGTTCAGATGGTTGGATTGGGAAGAGGCAGGGACATGAGTTGATGGAAACCATCGCGGCAATCTCGTATTTGCCGAGGGCGCTCTCCTGCTAAGTAACTGCTGGGAGGAATCGCAGAGCGTGATTAGGGATCCAAACAATAAAACCAGAACGATGCAGTCAGAAGTTAATATGAAGAAAACACAAGTAATCTTCAACAGTTTATGAATGTACCAACAGTTTATGGTAGGCAGCGAGATATTGGAAGTGGTAAGGAAATACTGTCTGGGGCAAAAAGTAACCGCATGTTCAGACCATGAGAGGGATACAGCTACGGGATTGAGAATGGGCTGGAGTGCATTTGGCCGATACTCCCAGATCGTGGATGCTCAGCTTACCAATATCCCTTAGCTGGCCGCAGCTGGCACAGGACATAGTTAATTGGAAGACTGCGGGAGAGGTTTTTGTCCTGCAGTGAGCCTATCCGGATTTGTGATGATTGTGATGAGTATCTCTGAAGGGAAAAAGTATCTTGCCTGTACTCACGTAAGCTGCAGAAACTGGAGGATGACAAAAACGGCATGAGACAGACAGAAATACATTGAGCTGTGGAAAGGAAAATTGCGGGGTGGAGGTGCAAGAGGTCGCGTAAAGAGGCAGGAAGAGAGCCCAGTGGGGCCAGCAACGAACGCAAGTTAATGATATCCTAGCTGAAACCAAGCAGAGGATGTGGACATGGGCAGGGCATGTACTAATCCACGGAGTGGACTCCAAGAGAAAGCAAACGTATCTGGGGCAGCACAGGTGGACATGAAAGTTGGACATAAGGTGGACATAAGAGAGAGAGTGGAGAAGGGAAGGAAAGGCAGCGGTGGAACACAAATGGAATGTCATAATAAATTAAGTTGCGTAGTAGAACAAACGAGTCGGCTCCTACACTGGCTTGCACTCGTCTCGCGTTGATTCGAGTGCCTTACACACGCGGTTCATGACCTGCACACACACTAGCACATAACTTACACATACACTTCAGAGGTGAGCTTCAGTGCGCACACGTCTTAGTAAACTCACGTATGAACATGCGCCTTTCATTGTGCTAATGGTATAGATACATAGATGGTCTTCAGGCACCCACACAGTCCATATGTCCCTGCACACACGCGTATGTATAGCATCAGTGCTCCGCAGTATAAATCGTCTAGGCAATATACAGCAATCGTTTCTATGAAAAGAAGCGCCAACAGAGACAATACGTAAGAAGGGACACGGACAAGCGCTTACTGACAACTGATTTTTTATTCAGGAAAATACGCAATATATAGGCGAAGAGTACCGGTGATAATCAGAGGCGGTAAACGTCACATGGTGTATAGGGCCATAAAAGCGATAAGAGACTTGCATGGTGAATATGTAAAAACGATAAAAAAGAGCAATGACACGTGGTGTACAGGCCACATGAAAAAGAAAGTATAAAAGGTTTTTAAAAACAAGCATGAATTTCAGTTTTTTAGGCATGCACAGATACCAGCTTTTTACACATGTTCCCAACCGCGGCCTTCTAGGAAAGCCAGTTCACTTTCATATAGCAATTTTGACGGGTCACTTACGCATTCCAAGCCCTTTCGTTTGATGAAAAACGCCTCTTTTAACTCGTGAGCTAAGCTGTCTCGACTTCTGTCTAAAACAACAGTATCTTCTAAGCGAGGAATGCACTTACATTTTTTACAATGAATCGGAAGATTAGATCCAGTACCCTTGTCAAGTGATCGGTCATGCTCCCTCACACGCTCGTTCAGACACCTTCCTGTTTGGCCAATGTAAACTATGCCGCATGTGAGCGGGATCTGGTAAACCACCCCTTCCTTGCATCCGACAAACATTCGAGCATGCTTGGTTCCACAAGTTTGCTTTTTTGGTTTTTGGTTATTAATCCGAGGACACAAGGAAGCCAGCTTACACAGCAATCTATAACACAGCAATCGCGTGGTGTTATAGACGGGTATCTAGGCCTGTGTGAAATAAAAATTTGAGGACAGCTTTCGTCGCGCACCAGCCCTGAGTGGCTTGTGCCCTGGCACCCAAGAAAGTTTCCTTGGAAAAAGGTTTGCAGTTCAGTCGTCTGACGGTATAGCTTCGAGTGCTCTCCTCGCGTCAGTGCAGTGAGGGGCACCCACAAATAATTTCGTGAATTGTATGTTGAACATTGCTGTGCAAACAATTCGAAACTTGAGATGCGATCCTGGTGACGGATGGCATTATTCCAATTTCAGCTTATTAATGAGCCATGGAATACATCATACAGCGGACAATAACAGTGGATGAGGGTCCCAAAATTACAGACTTGAATGGGACTCTCGATTAGGTGTTGCAAAGTGAAACAAAACAGAAATAAACAGCAGTAAATACATTTCTATAATGCATGGGGATAAACTGAAGAACAACGTTTTCATTACACGAAAAAGGAATACTCAATAACATAACAGCTTGCACTGAATGCGGCGTAGCAAGGTTGCCCATGGATGATGGCATATAATGAGAGCTGATAGCGAATTGTTCCTTAAGATAACGGAGTGGACTGCAACAAAGAATAAACGCAGCTGAGTGCGCCAGAGAGTCACGTGATTAATCATGTTCTTGAGAGGGCGGTGCAGCGTGCATCCGTCTTGCTAATGGTAAGACGGAAAAAAACCTGCACAGCTAGCTTTGATTCTCCATGAAACGGCTGTCGCCGTTAAGGCTGCTCAGTCTCTCTGTGCAAAGAGTAGCTGGGTGATATGAAAAGGTCTTCCGCGTCGGTTCAGAGAAGTGCCATTGGGCATACAGAATATCGAAACAAAAATAAATTGTGCGAGCATGACTTTTAACGTAAAAAAAGCGTCAAAATGACGATAAAAAATGTGACACAAGCATGCAGCAGCCCACGACCACAGCTCAGTGCACCTACTTGCAAGCAAGGCACCTCAGCTGGTTGGCAACAAGGCAGCATTGTGGGAAAGTAGCTGAAATAAAGGAATGCCAAAATACGTAATAAAACAGCTTGCGCGTTAGACGGGACCTGCATTCGGTGGGCTCCACAGCCACTCTTTGAGATGCAGGGTTCGCCATAACCGCCGGGTGCTTGACGGCCTTTCGCACAGGCACATCACGTCTCCAAGTAGTGGCCGGCGAATGCGTCCGGAATCCCTGACTGAGCCACGGCAGCGGGAGCGGAGTTGGGAGCTTGGGCGCCGGCCGGCGCTCTGCCGGCTCAACACTTATAAGGCGACAACATGCGGGCAGCAGCGTCCCGTTTGCCCGCGCCTCACCGATATATTTGGGCAACTACAGTTGAACTGTATTCTTCTCAAACACTTGCTGATTATTACAAAGCATTCACAACGGTGAGAAACTAAAGGTAACGCTACAACGCAATGCCTGTCAAGAGTAAGCATAAAAACATGGCATTAACGAGCGAAGACATTGCCGTCACGTAATGATCTAGACATTGGTGTTCATGCATATGACATGCACATTTGTCACCTTTGTAAAGTTATGGTAGATGAGGGCATGCACGGTGTCACTTAGTTTCTCGTGGCTTCCTTTTAAACTCCAAGCACTGAGCTTCTGCGATATCTGCAGAAGAGTTGGTTAAGTGGTTGCAACCATCCTGCAATTCTTCTTTCTTTCACCACAGCTAGGCCCGAAAGTCGGAACGTCGGCCTATGCAAACGACCAGCAGTCGACGATGCTGAATGCCGCGGTTCTCTGCCGAAATTTACAGGCGAGCGTTATGGCGGACACTGCCGATCGCCGTGCATAATTGAGAAGGCATGCTCTTGACCCTTCGGGGCAAAGCTATCTGCTTTCTGTGGGCATTAGTTAACTCACCTGTTTTTTGTGTTTTTTTTTTGGGGCGTAGGAAAATTTTTTCTTTATATAAGGTTTGTCCATCGCTCGCATCGAGCATTTAATGCGGCAATAGAAAAACAATAAAGAACGTTTACGAGGATAGCAAAAGTGTTAATAGCGAAAACATGCAAGCACACCTGGGGGAGATGTGCGCATATATTGATTTCTATAGGGAAATCTTACGATATACGAAAAATTGTGCTTATAAACTACTTTCCGTTGAAAAATGGGCTTGTGGAGAATTTCTGGGAATGGCGTGTAGAGTACGGACAGCATGGGAATAGTAGCGAGTAAAAATCGCATAAACGAGTTGGCGGTAAGAGGGCAAATACGGGAGTTCAGGAATAGAATTTGTCGAGATAGTTTATTCATTGTTACGCATAGTCTTCCCTGCGCGAAAAGGACAAAGTTGAAGTAATGAAACGCGTAACACTTGCGCTTGTGTTGTTGTGTGTTGTTGTTGTTGAGAACAGATACTTTCCACCCTCTAAAGCACACAAGAAGCCTGAAAGGAGCTGAAAATAAATTAGGCGCAGGCAAAAACTATGGCGCGCAATACAGGACAAATAGGCCCACGTGATTATATATTTGGATAAGGTATTTAAGGCAAGTTCAAAGAAGTTTTATGCGGATATGTGCAATGTATGTGCCTGAAGTACTTAAGACGCTAATTTCAGAAGTAGTGAAGGTGATGAGATCGCAAGTCTGATAGTAACGAACGACGTACCACTGAAATCCTTAGACGCGCAATAGAAATACATGCACCTCGAGGTTGCAGAGCAGGCAATCACCACAGCGAAAACGAGCCCCTGACGACAAGTAAGAAGAATTCGCAAATCCTTTATTTTTTCCTTTATGATCTCAACAAAAAAGCAGAAAAAGTGTAATTTTGCCAGTATTTGCGGACAATAGTGGCGCTTGCCTGCGCCATCAAATTTATGGCTCCAGTCAAAATACGCTTCAACAAAACTTGTCGGGCTAGTTGGTCCATTGTTAAGCTTCGTTTCCGCTCTACGAAAATGTCGAAGACAAAGTAAGGAGAGAAAAAGAAAACCACTTTATTAAAGAGCGAAATATTAAAAGCTCAAAATACCCTGGGCATGGAGTACCAGAGCACGCTGGTCGTCTAGTTGGTCGGATGCCATCTGGATATTTCAGGTAGGAAGTGCGGGGAGAGGGGAATAAGAATTTCGAAGTGCTATTGGTTACTGAAAGAGACAGTGCTTTAGACTGGCAGTTGAGGCAGGAAGGTTCAGACCGCATGCGAAGGAGGTTCAGGTGAGCTGGTGTAAGAAGGGCGTTGGTGTGAAGATTTTTGCGAATATGGGTTTGGGCGACGCTGAGTGGTGGGTGGGGTTTGGGTAGCGTTTAAAAGCTGTCACAGGACAGCGAAACACCGACACAAATGTCCAATTGTCGAGACTCTCGTTTGTGCGTCTGATGCGTGTGTCCTTACTTTGTCCTTGTTTCTTACGGCGTATGCACCAGAAACGGAGGACTCGAAACACGATTACTGGGCACTCAGCTATTGAATATAGAAATGTTTTTTTTGTATGGGCGACATGTTTCTCATTTGACCGCACGACGAATCAAGCCTGTTTAAGCTTATAGCAGATTAAAGTAACGTTCACTCGCTTATCTACAGGGCGTTTAAGTGAAGCCAGACCAGACGTTTTTAAAAGAGTTTGTGAAGAATAAACCCGGCTTTTGCGTCATAGTAGTAATACCACTGGTGGCGGACGTAAGAAAACAACTGGTGAATCGCGTTAAATAGTAAGCTCGCTAAGATAATATTTATAGTTAACCTTTATTTATTGCATTTAGGCGCTTGTTTGTAATCGGAGATTTATAGCTGACGGTGGTCAGTTGCAGCGATATCAATTTTCAGAACTTCACAAACTCGAATCGTAACCATTCATTGCGATATTTGAGATTTGCGCGAGTGTGGAGCGCACGGCACGGCTTACCAGTAAAAGCCACCCGGAGGCATGTGTGCCACGTGACCTTCTCTGTCCTAGCTGTTTCAGATCACCATTATGCGTAAGCCGGTAAACGTTATTCTGGTAAGCATACCCAGCAAATTTTCATACTCCTCGTCAAGGGCGACATTAGGTGAAGCTTAATTTTCATTTTGCAGTCTTTTTGCTTGACCCGATTCGACACAAACCAGAAAATTAACAACAGCATCGTCCTTAAAACTCCCCGCTGTTCGGAAATCGCAACTGCGACACGATTCCTCCTACTTCAAAGCCTCAAAGCTTTACACGGTGGATTTAAAGAAACAAAATGGAGAAGGAAACTACAAATAATTTACCCAGTGTTTGCAGTGAACTAGGTTGTGAAGCGACAGTACAACAGCCACAAGAATATTAGGGGAAAACCAGGCTTGAATAAACCTATCATGCTTAGAAAGCGAGATATTCAATTGTTACTGCGCAGTGCCGCGGACGATGCTTCGCGGAGTTTCCGGGTGTGAGGTGGCAGAGCCTTTCCTTTTCCTTTTGCTCCTTTCCCTTTCAGTTCCTTTTGCGAGGGTGCCTCTTCCCTGTGCTTTCTTTGTATTTGTCTTCACTTCTCTTTGCGAACCACATCATCGTTTCTTAGTCTTTCCCAGCCTCCACGATGTGTCAGGTGTCCATTATAGCGTTTTTCACGTATGTCGTCAGCGCACTTGAAAGTAACCAACAACAGTTTAAAAAGCAGAGAAAAGGAGCTGGATGGAGTACTGCTTCGCGTGCAAAGGATTTTTGGAGGACTGTTAAAACACGCTGTGTCGGACAAACAGTGGAAAAAATAAACGCACAAAAAGATAAATCACGGCAACGCACATGCTGTCACGTTTCGGAGGCTGAAAACCCCCATTTCCGACGGTTCGAGACTGCCTCAACGAAGAGCCCATTTGTGCGTGCAGTGGTTTCTTCCCGGCTTGGTTCTTGCCGACTCAGCATCTGCCTCCTCGCAGCCAGTGCTGTGTGCAGAGCACTGCATTTTTCAGCCCGGAAGCGCGACAGCATTTTCGAGCCTCGCGAGGTGTCCAGCCTAGAGAGAGGGAGAGAGAAGCCACCCTCCTTGGTGGGGGAGACATTCCCCGAAATTGCGTTCCAGCGGAGGAGGGATCGGCTGCCTCTCACGTTGACGGTGGCGCCGTGTGACAAGGACGTAGAACTGGCCGCACGGATCCGCTTTTACTTTTCCAGGCGCCCTCTGGGGTTGGGAAAAACTGCACCGGCATTGAGCCCCGCTATATCTCAGTACTGAACTCATATGAAATGTTCTTTTGCCTATTGCGGATATAGACCATTCAGACTCCTACTTCAGATTTCCAAATAGGTCTTGGCTTCTGCGATGCAATCACAGCAGCGGAAACTTCGTTCTCCGATGTGTTTGCGCTCAGTCCTGAAATAATAAAGAGACCAAAACAAGGGGGAAATTTTAGTCTGTATGCTTCGCTCTTTTATCCCCTCAGGTTTCCGTTTTTAAATTTCTTTTTAAAGTTATTTTCAAAGACTCTTCATGCACTATTGGCCCGTTGCGTAATTTCGCAGTTTGCGACGCTATCTCAACATTCAAAAGCAGGCAAATGTTACAGCCGACGCTCTAAATCCCGTCCACGCCGTCGTAGACGCCATTTTCAAACCATCTACTCGACGTCGGACTATCTAGTTCCTCCGAGCTGGCTTTCCTCACTCACAAGTATCAGCATTCCGCGCCCTATACAAAAAGCTGCTCTAACTCGTTATAACACCGTGATATGAGGCGCACAAAGGGCGTGTATTAATTAAGTCTGACATTTTTACCTTTACCAATAGAGCTCAGCTAAACTAAAACAGGGTGGCAGGCTGCGCTTCAGTTTATATGCGAAGCTTTTTTTCTCTCATTCAACTAAAGCGGTCGTGACGAATACCACCAAATGCGTCGACAACGCGATGTCAGCGGAAGGCGCTTTCAAGAGGAAATGTCTTACAGAGCTACGTTACAGGTGACCGAAGATATCAGCTTTGCTGGCGGTTACTTAAGATCTTATTCGAATGCAAATATGGCAAGAGTGGTATTGCTTTACGGCGAAATTATAATCAGGAGCAAGAATGAAATTCATCGTATGATAACCAAGCCCCAGCTTGACTTGGCGTAAAAAACAGAAGGTGTGTAACTACTGCCCAGTGCACTGTAACTGCTCTACCTGCTAAACTGCACTACCTTAGAGCTAAATATATTTACGCGTTCTCAATATCAACACAGTCTTTAAAAAACCGGCTCAACTCAAGACCTACCGATCGAGCTACGGGAGGTACAAAAACCCTGAATTAATCTACACCCGCACCCAATCGACCAGCTTATCGTCTTATTTATAATCAGCCTCCTTAAATTCGAAGGCTGTGAGTACACAGAGACAGTATGCGCTAATTACTTCTAGGTTCCGCAATACTTTACATGCAATATTTCGGAGGTCTAAATTGTCTAAATTTTGCACTTGTCATTAAAATTCATTACAATATCCTTATTTGGCGTTTTTTCTTAGTTAAACCTACCTTTCTTTGCCTGTAAAACAGAACCTAGAGAAAGACTCTTCTAAATCTTCCAAGTTTGACGTACGCACATAATTATAATTTCAGAAGTCAATTGCCACCTCCCGTTCGGCAGCACTCGCCAGGTTCCTGCAGGGACACAAGCTGGCCGTCTACTCTCGCCTCTGCGGCACAACAGAGAAACTTTCACACCATTCTGTTTTCTCCCTCCAGTCACAAACCCGTAGCTGCGGCGCGTACCTGCGCTCGCACCCGCGGGGAATCGGGTGGAATCACGCTGCACTCGCTGGGCGTGCCACAGGCGCTTCCAGTAATGACCTGCAGCGGCAAACGAGTTTTGCGCACGGACCGCGAGCGGCACGCGCCGCCGACGGAAAGCGCATTTCAGCTTTCTTCCTCGGGTACATAATGTACTGCTGACGCTGCGTGACGCGCTCAGTGGCGCCACCACGGTGTTGGAGGAAATAATCTGCTACGGGGGCGTAATGGGGGCACGGCCGAGCTATGAAAGGCTCTTCCCGGAAAGGCCAGGCTGCAACTTTCTTGGAATCAGATTTTTAGGCATACATGCTTCCAGACAGAGCCGATACCGGCGCATGCATATTGGTTAATATTAAAATAGAACTAAGCTAAAACTCTAGGAAGAGACAGTGTAGTCTTCGCCGTATTGACCAGTGCGTGGCAGCAGTCGCCGATTCGCTTCACACCATGTCATACCTCGCGTAGTCTGGGGCACACCACTGTGCACTTCCAATGCGGCAACAATGGCCTCGGGCTGTTGTTGTTGTTGCCTTCGAGACATCGGGTACACTTGCGTTGGGTGGTACTTCCTTCTCTACACAAAAGGAAAGAAAATGTCTCTAGTCGGCAATGAAAGTCGGACAAATTAGCATATCTATTTTATTTCTTGAGTATATGCGGTCTATAACATACATTTCGCGGAGCTACCCTAAATATAGTTGGTGGTTTAACACTGCTAAGCATGAAATATTGTAATAATAATTGGTTTTTAGGGAAAGGAAATGGCGCAGTATCTGTCTCATATATCGTCGGACACCTGAACCGCGCCGTAAGGGAAGGTATAAAGTAGACCATGTTTAACTGCGCAAAGAAACGAAGACAGAGAACAAGAAGGCACGACATGGACGCAGACTATCAACTGATTTTTTATTCAAGAAATAAAAAGGACTTGTAAGTAAAGGACTTGTTCTCTGTCTTCGTTTCTTTGTGCAGTTAAACATGGTTCCCTACCAACTCGCCCAGTTTTCCGTTCTTATTAGGATAAAGGAGGGAGTGAAAGAAGAAAGGAAGAAAGAGGTGCCGTAGTGTAGGGCTCCGGAATAATTTAGACCACCTGGGGATCTTTAACGTGCACTGACATCGCACAGCACACGGGCGCCTTAGCGTTTTTCCTCCATAAAAACGCAGCCGCCGCGGTCGGGTTCGAACCCGGGAACTCCGGATCAGTAGCCGAGCGCCCTAACCCCTGAGCCATCGCGGCGGGTACGAAATATTGCGCGAAAGCAGTTTTTAAAAAAAAACGTGTGGACACCACCGTTACGTACCGAAAGCGCGATTGAGGTGTCCACTGACCCCGGGGTGCCAATTATGCGCGTCTTAAACTTCTTCATCGTCAATGAAAGTGTACGCAGGTAACCTATGCTCCAGTGCCGCGTTTCTGCATCAACGCGCCGACGCGTTGTCAACGTTGTTAACGCCGATGCGTATTGCTCTAGTGCCTTGTTTCTGCCACAACGTTGTCCACACCAACGCATGCAGCGCACACCCCTCTGTCACTACCGCCACATAGCTCAAAGCGCGAATATTAGCTTCATAGCAGTATTAGTTGCTGAAGTTGATGCTGTGCACAGCGCGAGAGTGTGTTTCAGTTTAACACAAGGCGTCTTTGGCTGATAGTTGATGTGCATAGAACATTGCTTTACTGTAATAACTACCATGTTAAAAAAAAGCGGTAACCTAGTGCTCTCGCGCAAAAGCCTGTGAGGCTGATCTGTTGGCGCCGCAGGCTGGAATCCCAGACGTGGACATTTATTTGATTCGTTTTTTATTTATTACTTTCACCTGGCACAAACCCACAATCATTGCAATTGTACAAACATCCAAAGATGTTGCTCGGGGTTGACCCATCGATATAGTGCCTTCTCACTAATACGTGCTGCTTTTATATAAATTTTCAAATGAATCGTTGCTCCTTTGAAGAACTATAATTAATATGCTTGTTCTGTGTGTGTGCACGATGTGCGGTGTACTGCGCACACGTAGTGAAGGAACAGATACTGAGAGAATGAGTGCGAATCCTGCCTGCATGCCTTCTCTTAGGTTTCTTCGCGATATCCTCGCCAGACCCGAGTAAAAATTCTACTCGTCCACATTAACCAAATTCATTTCTCAAGTCTAGGCGTACCCATGAGTGTACACAAAGACCCCTTGCAGCTACAGGTCCAACACTTCTTGCACTATGAGTTTTCTCCGTGCTCTGAGTAACCAGCCTCTAGGCCTTCAGAATATGCAACAACGCCTTATGAGGCATATTTAATTACATACTCAGAAGAATGCCTACATAAGTCAAACTACACGTATTCTGGGTAATAAGAAATCAGATTTAAACAAATCGGCCAACATGGGAGGTGCCTCAGAGCGGCCGTTTTTCCAGACTCCTTGAAATCTAACCACGTAGGGCGGAGTGAGCACTATCCGACTTCCAACAGCACTTGGGCTCAAGATGTGACGCGTCCTTTAATAATCCCATAAAAAACAAATGTGGACGATAATACACGCGGAGTCTGACGAGGATATAGCGCCTCGCAAATTATGCAGAGAGCTCCGACTGAATGCCTTGGTCGAAGCGAGACACACCTGAAGCACCGATTCCTTTGAGCTGGCTGGCCACCAAGAGCTTGGGTCTATGCCTGTTGCGTCCCGCGGTGCTACGATGGAGCTGGCGACAGCGCTATGCGGGTCAAGCCGCAGGCTTATCCTTCAAATGCGCCTGTTTCTAAGAGCACAGAAAGAGAAAGAAAAATACCAAAAAAATGAATGAATAAGTGAAAAATTATACGAACGGATTCTATTATAATTATTAATGGCAGCGCCAAAGTGATGACCCGGCTAAAAACAGTTGAGCTTTCTTTGCCATCAATACATTTACTTCTTACGCAACGTAAAATTTGTGCATACCAAAAATGGTCCAATGCTGCACTTTATAGATCGTATAGTTTAGAATAAAGCGTGCAATTTTGCTGCGGCCGCAACCACAGCTGTCACATAATATTCTGCTTCTTTGGGGGAAGTGCTTGGAAAAGCGGGTCTTTGATACAACTCGTTTCACATATACGTAACCATTATCAGCAGGAGAAGCAGCCTGACTACGCGCACTGCAGGGCAAAGGACTCTCCCATATGTCTCCAATTGACCTGTCCCTCGCCAGCCGCTGCCACCCTATCCCCCTAAGCTTCTTTATCTCAACCACCCACCCAACTCTCTGACTCTCCCTGCTACGCTTCCCTTCTCTTGGAATCCTGCCCGTCACATTTAAGAACTCTTAAGGGAGGCTAAAAATAAGTCGATACTTTGTAGCGTCGTCGAGAGTGCATGTAAGCATGAAATAGTTCGCATTAAAGGACCCTAGGTTCTTCTTTATTGATTTGAACCATAACACAACACTAAACTTACTTAAAACGGGAACCAGGCTGAAGAACGATAACTAAAACACTGGATATATTCAGGAGAAAGGCTGGCGTACGTGTTTTTTTTAACGACTCTTATTTCCACACTGGTTCGTGGACTGTCCTTTCACACACGCTCGCTGTACACAGAAAGCTTTTTCGTCCCAACGTGTGCATGGCTACCCGCAGTTGCTCAGTGTCCGTCACTAGTGGGTCGGGGTCCGCTCGCAGGCGTGATGTTTGCAGAACAAGCTGCTGGGGCTTGGCCCGGCGGATCCCCGCTCAGTCGTTGCTCATTAGGAGCTCCGTGTCTTCAGAGGTCGTTTCTTCGCTGTCCTTTCAGGTGGAAAGTTTTTCTTCGCCAAGAGGGCCCTGGCTTCTGCTAATGGCTGTTCTTGAGTTATTCCCTTTTCCCCAAAGGCAAGCGTTTGCGCCCTGTTTATTTACCTGTTTTATTTACTATAACTACTCACGAATCGTGGTGTACTTCGGGTATTGATCAGGTCTGTTGGCTGCTGAACGTCTCTCCAACTTCGCCTGCTTGTAGTCTTTGAGTTGGGCAGCGCACAATATCTCTCTGGCTGCTTTAATTAAAACTGCCGCTTGAGGTGTCTCCATCACTGTCTCGGCTGCAGATGCAGTCCATAGCGTTCTGTGCCGCTTTTGGTACTTTATATGGCGCGGCGTTCAGTCGCTTTTTTTTTAATCCTTGTATTAGAGTTCATGGGCTCAGGCCCGTGCAGGAGCCCCTTCCAGATGCAGGTCACACTCACGCACGAGAAACGTGTATTTCATCATGAGAATTGCACGCCATAGAGCACACAACAAAAAAATTGGAGGACGCTTAAGCTTCGCCTTTAAGAGTGGAACGCGACAGGGTGCTGTAGCACTGCCAGGGAGTCCACGGAACGCCATCGCCCGTTCGGCGCGACGCCTTGCCCGTTAGACAAATCGCTCTGCTACGTACGGTGAAACGGACGCGCGGAGCGACAAACCACGTAGAAGCGCTGCCAGGCGCCTTGCCGAAACGCGCGGGACTCAAGTTGCAGTCGTAGTTCGTCGGCACATCGTTCTCGACAAACCCGATGCCACGAACGCCAGCATAGCTTCCGCGCCTAACGAACGGGCAGCAAGCCGCAAGCTTCGTGGTGAACGCGCTTTGGATGTGCGCTGCGTTGTTCACCGCTCACCGCGTGATTCCTGCGTGCCCGCACGGCCCCACTGCACCCGAACGAGACGAGCGCGAGGCGCTGCCGTCGCGCGCTATCTGTTGGGGCAGTGGCGTACATTGGCAGGAGGAGGTGCAGAGATTTTTCGTTTCTCTGTGCGCCCGAACGAGACAAGCGGGAGGCGTATATTGCGAGGAGGAGGAGGAGGGATTTTAAAGCGAAAGCTTTAATAATAATTAATTGGCCGCGAATTTCTGATTTCGCTGTGGCGGTTGCCCGAGGAGGCACATGACATCACAACGCGCGCCTCGTCGCGCCTTTCCTCAAAATCTAACTTTCAATATTCAGTTTTCTCTTTGTTCTTTCCCTCCCTCATTTATCCGTTCCTTTACGGCGCGGTTCGGGTGTCCACTGATATATCTGAGACGGTTACTGTGCCATTTCCTTCCCTCAAAAACCAAACAAAACAAGTGAGTCGACGGCGTTTATAGAGTTCATTGGCGTTGTCAACTTTGCAAAGGCCATTCATTTTCACGAAAGAAAAGGCGCAAAACCGGCTCCGTGTGTCAATGGAGACCTCAATCTCGCCTTCATGTACGTGGCGTTGGTGTCCAACTGCAAAAGCGTTCTTTGATTGTGTTCCGCACACTGGATAGGCAGCGCGCCCTCCCTGCCACCCTGGGCAGTGGCATACAGTTAATGGTTGATCGCGAGAGATTGATCACCAAATGAACGCTGCGGCCTAGCTATTGCTGCAGTGCCGCATGTCAGCCACAACGGTGTCAGCGCTAATGCATTGAGGCCACGTCTCTCTGTCACCACCGCCACATGTATCAAAGCACGAATGAGGCGTCCGCATATCCAGGGAGCCAGTTATGCGCCCTTCCTTTCCTCAAAGTTATCGTCATCTAGAGCATTGTCAACGCCAACGCCAATGAACACAGTGAACGCCGACATCTTTCGATTTGTATATCCTTTATTAGCTGAGCCAATCCACATTAATTTTTTCGCTCCTCTCTGCGCCCGAACGAGACGAGCGGGAAGCGCTGCCGTCGCGCGCTATCTGTTGGGGTAGTGGGGTACATTGCGAGGAGGAGGAGGACGGATTTTTCGCTCCTCTCTGCGCCCGAACGAGACGAGCGGAGGAGGAGGAGTGCGAGGAGGAGGATTTTTCGCTCACGGCCAACGCCGCCGACGCCGACACCGGCTTTTCTGCGACACGAGCTCCTTAACGCTGTCGCGTTAAAAGGAGAAACAAGATGAAGAACGCGCATCCTACTTTGGGCATGGACGCAGCGTCCATGTCCAGCGTCGTGAGTAGAGCCGGGTCAGGCTGGCGGTGGGCGCCGGAGGGTAGTGGGCTACGGGTGGCGATGTGACGCCGTGTTGTGCGGGGGGCCAGTCTTCGGACCTTGATGTCGGCCGGAACTAGCAAACTGGCCTTAGCTCCGAGCTTCATACAGAGGTCTCCTCGCACAGCAACTCGCTACCGCGTTCGTGTTTGCACCGACCTCTGATGTTCTCACTCTCGCCCCGCTCAGCGTCTCTTCTTGTTTTCGCTGTTTGACGCGCTCTAGGGCTCGCTCGTCGCCGTTCAGCCCCCTTAGCAAACATTCGCTCGCAGAATGAACGAATGACGACGGCGGCGATTTCCAACGCACAGCGCAAAAATCGGAATCTCATAGAAATTGTATTTGTGTTATGAGAACATCTTTCGTTCTAATCGCTAGTTAAGCGGCCGTTTTTTATAATGCTTATAGGGCTTACACTGATACTAATGGCTTACACGGAGCACGAAGTGGGCACCGCAAGAAACAAACGTGCAACATTTCTTTTTCAGAGAAAAAGTGGTCAGATGAGAAGAACAAAACTGTGAGGGAAGATGGAAACGTTGAAAATGAGGATATATATTTTAAAAAATTACGCCATGTCGTTTCTTGACTGTAGGTGGGGAATTTTTTCTGTTGTGCTTATCTTAACCATAACTTACATGATAGAACAAACGATGGTCCCTATAATGTGGGCCGACATCAAACAGCAATCAGGCTTTTAATAAATCTTGGTTTGCTACTCAGGAGGAAGAGTATGGCACGGAGCGTAGAGGCATCAAGATTGATGCTGCACGTAAAATTGATGCTGAGGGCTTGGCAATACCAGCGATATCGGTAATGCAACCGTGGCGTCGTTTCCGCGATTGGCTGCCGAGGCTCTTCAATGCCGGCTGCCCCAGTATTGCTTGGTGCATGTGTTAGGCCAAAACAGTTATAATATTGCGCACCTTCAATTCATTGGTAGCAAAGGAGTGCCGATAAGGGTCGTTAACATCGCCAAGTGGAGCGAGCAAGAACGCTCGAGGGGGCAATTAGCTCCCGGCGTTACAGCTATGGCTGCGCTATCCCGGCACTTGGTTCGCATGCTCCCTCGAGGCTCCAAGCACCGCGGTGAAGCCGATAACGATACCTCACTCGGCGCAAGTGAAATTCACTTGCCCCGCCTATTCGCACCGAAATATTTTTCTAAAGTAAGAAACAGCAGGGAGATCAACGAACCCCCAGGTTGAATGGGGAGCCCTAATTCACCGACGGTAATGAGCCGCGCGTATATTCCAGTTCAAAAAATCGAACTCTCGAGGAATCCACAATTCACGTTAATGCTTCCCCACTGGGGGCAGCAACTAGCTCTATAGAGGGCATAAGTGTACTCAGAAAATAGTATGCTTCAGGCAGTGCTTCTGTAGTCTACTAAAACGGTAACAGAAGCGAGTGCTTAAAGAAGCACTGCGATGTTTTCTTGCTTCCAATTGTTCTGGTTAAAGGGGTTTCTTGTGCGTTACAGACACGCGTACAAAAACAATTACTGATAGCGGAGCATGACAACGAAAGTTATTCCTCTTGGAAAATTCAAAATAAAAAGATCCGATGAAATCGCATTTTACATATTTTACTCGCCCGTTTAAATATACAGGCTAGCCAGTGTTGGGAATGCTTAGAAGCCAGGGATCCCGAAGGAATTTTTTCGCAGCATATGTTGTACGGTCGTAGGCTGGTTGACACCATCAGGCCTATCCTTGCTTCCATCGTGTAATGATCCTTACTTTTTCGTGGTTGCAGTTCGTTATAGAAGGTGCGCAGCCTACAAAGGGATTCCAAAACGTCTCTTAAATAATGTGCATGCAAAAGTCGACCACTCAATTTTGTACCCTGCTTATATATTATGCAGTCACAAGGGTGACATGTATCTGGCGGTTGCTCTTTTTTTTGTCAACAATCTGGAACCATGTGTTGTGGTGTTGGCGTCCACTAATAAGCTTTCTTTGATTTTGTTCATCTACCTTGTGCAGTTCTACATATAATGCTTTCGCATTCTCACACGTAAGCAGTCTTCAGTTTCTGCCATATTTTTTTCTTGGTTTTCGCTCGCTTTTAATGCTTCTGCCCAGTTTTTTTTTCTCATGCAAAAAGCTTACAACGCTCAGGAACATTGTATTTTGGATCTAATTCCCGAGTATAAAGTGAATTAGTTTAAACTGAACGCCTGACAACTCACAAAGGCAGCGCCCAGTCTGGTTTCCAACTAATCTCCACTATTGAAAATCGACGCCACGTTTCGGCATCGACACCCCTAATGAGCATATTTGGGAGTAAAAATATTAAATATTATGACTTTGGCGATCTCTCTGGCTTTCAGGAATCGCAATGGCCCATACTATGCATACAAAGAATAAAAGTCTCATGCTTAATTTACGTCGCTGAGCCCTTTATTATTACACCTGCCGAAGTGAGAAATCTGGCGCGTCGTAGCTGTGCGTCAGTTGAATTCATAAATTTTGTATTCTAGGTGCTGGAAAAAAAGTATGGTACAAGGAATTGTTTTTAGTAGCAATCTGGGGCGTGTCTAAATGATAAAATGCTGCGCATAAACTTACGGTACCAAAAACTCTGTTTTCTTTCGATTGGCAATGAAGAAACCACGCATCTCAGTATATACTCGCCAGACCTTGGGTATGTTACAACGCATAATCGATTACCGCAAGAGCAGTGCAAAGCATGGACTGCCATTTGGTGTTACCTGAAGAATATACTACAAGAATAGGAGACGCCTTGAGCGGCATTGCGTAGTGGCGAAAATTTCAACGGTGGCCTTTTACTGCAGGCGTCCAAGCAAGTCTAAAATTTTTCGCTCTTTGAGTTATTTTGCTGGTGAATATTTGGAAAACCGATCAATGCGGCACTACATACCAACAGTACCATCAAGCTTTAGCGATTACATCTGTCGACAAAATTTTGGCAGCTTGCAGCACAATGTACTACCGGTCTCGGCCCTTGTGCCTTGTGGAGTGGAATCATATCCGTCCGTTCCTTACATCAAGAACTAGGCTGAGCAGCTTCAGTTTGAGTCCCCATTTAAGAAGTGAGAGAAAAGACGACAGAGAAGGTCCCACAGACTGTAGCCAACCAGTAGGCGTAAAATTTTGATTTGTCCGATAAAGATGTGGGCGCCACGGCTGTGATAATTCGAATCGCACAAGGCGAGGACTCGGAGGAAGGCAAGCGCTGTATTTCTTTTTGTCTGCTGCAAAAAGTGTTAAACGTCAGTTTTGCAGCAGCCATTTTAGTTCTTTTTTTTTCGTTGTAGATTCTTGCTGTGGAATAATGCATAAGTTGATGTGAATAAAAACAAACCACAGACAGTTGCCCTTCCCGTGTGCTCATGGCTCTTTCACATCTCTTCGGAGTTATCTCAGAGTTCGCGCTTGGTTCGAGGAAGTTGGGTCAGTCGGACTCAGCGAAACACTTGTAATCAAGTGCGATTTACGACACGGGCCCATGGTTTAACCAGACGGATAATAATTGAATAGTGAAATGCATATGCGGATCGATATTCCCCATGTGAATGAATACCACGTGAGGGTCACTACGGTGGACCACACGAAGGCATCCCAAGGCGCCCTTCTAGTGCGATGTTCACGGCGAAGGCGCCTCATGCGTACTTTTTGGAGGGGAGCTTTGCTACGCTCCGCTCTTAGCATTTCAAACAGGTATATCTGAAATTCTGAACAAGAGAGCTCGCGAATCTCTTGCTAGCTGCATCGCCGTCTGCTCTGCGACGACTTAAGGATACTCAACTTTCACTACGAGTATGTGCGCCTCCTTCTCAGAAAACAGGAAGAGTGTTGCACGGTCTACTGACGGCGATCGCATGAAAACAAACTTGAATGCAAAAAAATGTATTATTTATTCGGCGCTGCATTCTAATTTTCTGGTCATTCCGACTGCACATATTTCAAGATCGGACACCCGGGACAGCTCTCAGCTGCATTATTCATGGGGCCAACTACTTTGACGGCCGCTTCCGAAGCTCCAGTTTTCTCTACTTTTTTTTTTCAATGATCTCTTAACGGAGCGCAGACTTTTCGTTTCCATTTTTCAGCGTGGTAATATATAGCACAGTGCACGCATAAAGAATCAACCCTGCATGCGCGCATTACCGACAAAATGAATGAGAGAGCAAGCCCATCTTGAATGAATGCACGTGCTATTTCAAGAAACTAACATTCGAGAAGTTCAATGTATTGTAGCAGCCGGCATGAAAGTGACAAGGGTTTCTTTTAACGACGCAAGGTTGGCACTGTTAGAAGCAGCCGAAAAATGAAGTCTTTCACCGTTGGCATAGAGCAGGTTCTGGATATTCTGAATGATAAAGATCCAGTGCTGTAGCACCCCACGGCATCACAGTTTGAACTTTAAAATAGCAATGGCTTTGTTACCTTTGCCTTGAACTTTAATCGACGTAGTGACGTACTGCAGGGCTTTGGTGCTCACTTAATGTGTGGTACAGACTGCGAGAATCGAAAAGGGGTGCTTCGCCGCGTGGGGTTTCTTTAAAAGAAACCTGAAACGATTTTGATGGCCATATTTTAACGCAACAAATCTGTACAGGTGGTCTTTGTGCGTATTCGAGTGTAATTTAAATGGTCTGCATGGATCTTGCAATTTAGAAGTTATTTTTAAAAATTTCTGCTCGCGAGCGATTAAGCTTCACCGCGGTCTTTGGCCGCCTCTACCTCGATGACGTGAATGGGCGAACTGGTCAAGCCTTCTCAATGAGTGTGCCCAATTGACGTGGGCAGGATGATGCGCGGCTGGGTGAAGTCCCCACCTGTTTTCCTTCTGGTGCGTCGACATGTACGAGTTGATGGGGAAAGGAAGAGAGAGAGAAATAACACATATCAGTACGCGTCAGAAGATTGACCTGGGGATCCGAGGCGCAGCTCTGTCCCCGCCATGTCCTCCTCCCCACCAGCCGTCGACCGTGATCTCCTGGATCTCAGCAGCGGCCGGGGCGAGACGGATGACTTTACGTTGTCCCTGTTTTTCTTAATCGAGAAGCAGCGCCTCCCAGGACTCATTTGTTCTGTCAGGTTCTCCAAAGGAGGAGGAGGAACATTATTTTTAATCGCTAATTTTTTCGTTGTTAATGAATCTAGCTTAACTATTTCTGCGGTGTGGTGAATAGGGATGGTGCACTTTTCCTAACCTCAGTAAATGTCATTTCATCGTCCCTTTACTGCCGGGTATACATGAATGTTGGATGAAGTAGTGTTCACTGAACGTGAGTTCGTGGGTTCGATCCCTGCCTCGAGAGCCATATCGCGATGCACCAAAACGTTGATGCGGTAGGCTACGGCAGCGTTAAAGAAGTCCGGCTAATAGAAATTAGCGTAATCAGGAAATGTCTATAATGGATGCCTCACGACTCACTAGTGCTGCTATGGTGCGCAACGGTCAGTTATTCTGCTATGAGATCACCTTTTCTACCACTTTTGTTCCCATGCTGCCGTGGATGCGAGGTGTTAGCATTTTTATCCTGCCTTCAGGGTATGTATTGTCGGACGTTCTCGCTGCGTGAATACAGCTGGTCCGCGATGGAGTGTTACAAGTGGTGTAACCACACGCATCCAATCTTACGATGGTCAGTGCCGCTCTCGACAATTCCCGCTTGTTACGTACGGCATACTGCCGTCCCTCCCGCTCAAGCATTCATCCACATCTTAAGCTGATAAACGATGCTGCCAAACGTTCAAAATCAGCATCATTGCCAGGAACCACCGAGCGCTAGTCAGCGGCTGGCGGCGTTTGCCATCCACGCGAAAAAAAAAATGTCATGAAAACACAATCGATAAGTGTAAATGCAGTCACTCTCACCAGCGAAAAGGAAGAAAGAGGTTCGTGCAGAAATCAGCCCTCCCGACACTTGCTTGTCCCGTTTGCGGCCAACTTCGCCGCAGCCGGTGTGCTACTATTTCCACCTAGATACAAGGCCTGTATACAGTGATGTGTTGACGTAAGTGCAGTTCAGTGCTTTTACTCAGGGAAACTTTGTCTACCGACCCTGTGCGTGTTGTCATCGATGAAGGAGAGTGCCGTGCGTCTTCAGGAGCCACCTGTATGGAAATTTCGGCGCGCCCTTCCTCACAGCCAGCGGCGAAGTGACCAGGAATTGGCCTAATTCACGCCGAGTAAAGGAAGGCAGCGGTGTGTTGTGCGTGAGCGAGTGCCTACGCGAACAAAGAAACTAAGTGGAATATGTGCCCTGGTGCGTTGACCAATTCTCTGATGAGGACAAAAGCACTTCACCTTGCAGGTAAGTAAATATGCATGTGATATAAGAATATGATAGTGTAAAACAACAGGCTATCCGCTCTAGCATCTGCCCGCTGGCGTCGGCTCAAGTTGCCCGTTTAACTCGCCAGGAATGTTTGAAAATTTCGTCGGCGAACTACAGCTGTTTGAATGCTGTTACGTACACCCTTCCAATTTTCAGGGCCGAACAATAATGGCGGGGATTTGAGACTGTTTTGAGACCGCCTTCTGATATTGCGAGCCTTCTGTAATCCGGCCCCTGGTGCCGTTGTCATGCAGCCAAAATCTGATGGCGCTTTCGAACCGGGAAAGCAGGGCATTGTTCATCACGACAACAATTCCGGGACCTTAGGCGCACGCATCAGTAACGGGCAGGAGCGAGAAACAAAGAAATCAAGGCATATCGGCTTTCTGGGATGCTTCTAAATCTTCATCAGAAAACAAAACACAAAAGTTTGACTGTGCGCCACCGATAAACGATTCCTGTTGGGCATGCACGGCACCCAGCGGTTCTGTGATTGCGCCTTTTTATCAGATTTCGCCGCATGTAAGTACTAGAATGCGAGCGCAGCATATTACGAAGCGAAACGAGGCGTAAACGACGAGACGGCAGGGAGTGTGCGCGCTTGCAGAACAGCCGTAGCCGCGCGAGTTCCGAGTGTGACGTTGCTCAGAGTGCATGCTAGGGTGCGTTTTATGTTAAGAGCTACACGCGAAACCACGTACACACTCCTAGATCTAATGACTGTGCAGTCTAGCGCAATTTGAAGGTTACCCACGGGCGTCGACCGGCCTAGTGTTCCAGGCGCCTAGCGGCCGGTTTTGGAACAATGAAAATCACGATTTCGCATTCTCCTCTACCTCGCTCGCTTTTCCATGCTACAACCATCACCCCCGCGACAGAGTCGCCACCCTTTCTCTTTACTTTAAGTGTGGACTTCTTTAGCTCTTATCTGCGCGGACGATAACAAAATTGATGGGAAAGACCTGGTAAAACAATACCATCACTACCTGTTCGATTAAACAAATAAAAAGCGAATTGCCCAGCAGGCAGTGGCGGCTGCTTAAGGAACAGCAAAGATAGTGAACGTAGCGGGCCTGATACCTACCTCGCCACGGCAGAGGATTCTAGGCCATGGCGCTGTTCCTGTTCTCGGTCGACGCTCGCGCGATAACCTTCAAATAGCGCTAGACTACGTCGTGTGCAGTGCTTGCGGCTTCAAAACCAACCCTGGATACGATTATTTGACCATGCAACGAGATGCAACAGCTTCCTCTGTGTTCGCCCATTCACCGGGAGCTAGATATTCAAGCTGTGCGTCGTACAGATATGCGAAACTTGTCAGTGTATTTCCGTTGCCCTGTCTGCAAGACAGAGTTCCTCGCAGCATTAATTGAGAGTAGCACGGATTTTCTTGCTGTTGTTCGTTGGTCTCCCGAATAAGGCAAATGCTAAGCAATTGTTTACAATCATGCTAGCAGGTTCTACTCGAATGTTTTTAGTGATTGCATTCCTTCGCAATGTTCATGTCTGCAAAACAACACATGCAAAGTGGAAGCAACAAAAAACGCTCTTCCTTGTTTATATATGAATTAGTGATCCCTGTGAAACAGGGCAGATGTTTCCTGTGGTGGTCCTCAGAAGCGCCCCTGCATGCCTTCTACTGACACTCCTGCTACCTGCTTGTCATGCATATAGTTAGTTGCATGGACTTCGGTGTAAGTGTCTTCGCTCATCAGCGGTTTTCTTTCTGAATCATTAAGAATGTTGCGAGGCGTTGACTAATCTATCAGTGATGTGTCATGTCGCTGTGCAGTGCTTTGAATGAACCGCTTCTTAACATTAGAATTTAGAGCAAGGGGCTCTGATAGGCAGAGTTCGCGAGTACAGACGATTGGACGAGTTGATACGACAGATTTTTTTAACAGCACGAAAAAAGACGCAGCTAGTGAAGTGTGTGTATCCGGACACAAGGACGAAAACCTACTGCAGCTTTCTAGTGACGTGAGTAGCTGGATATTACTGTAAAAAGCACCGGGGCTGTCATCAGGAAACAGGACGCACGAGTTGTATTAAAATGGCTCATACCTGCAACTGCTCGCCTGTCATCGCGATCATAGATTTGTAGTTGGCCTTTACTA
>JARKHS020032333.1:0-88918 GCA_030143305.2 Amblyomma americanum | reverse complement strand
TGCATCAACGCGCCGACGCGTTGTCAACGTTGTTAACGCCGATGCGTATTGCTCTAGTGCCTTGTTTCTGCCACAACGTTGTCCACACCAACGCATGCAGCGCACACCCCTCTGTCACTACCGCCACATAGCTCAAAGCGCGAATATTAGCTTCATAGCAGTATTAGTTGCTGAAGTTGATGCTGTGCACAGCGCGAGAGTGTGTTTCAGTTTAACACAAGGCGTCTTTGGCTGATAGTTGATGTGCATAGAACATTGCTTTACTGTAATAACTACCATGTTAAAAAAAAAGCGGTAACCTAGTGCTCTCGCGCAAAAGCCTGTGAGGCTGATCTGTTGGCGCCGCAGGCTGGAATCCCAGACGTGGACATTTATTTGATTCGTTTTTTTATTTATTACTTTCACCTGGCACAAACCCACAATCATTGCAATTGTACAAACATCCAAAGATGCTGCTCGGGGTTGACCCATCGATATAGTGCCTTCTCACTAATACGTGCTGCTTTTATATAAATTTTCAAATGAATCGTTGCTCCTTTGAAGAACTATAATTAATATGCTTGTTCTGTGTGTGTGCACGATGTGCGGTGTACTGCGCACACGTAGTGAAGGAACAGATACTGAGAGAATGAGTGCGAATCCTGCCTGCATGCCTTCTCTTAGGTTTCTTCGCGATATCCTCGCCAGACCCGAGTAAAAATTCTACTCGTCCACATTAACCAAATTCATTTCTCAAGTCTAGACGTACCCATGAGTGTACACAAAGACCCCTTGCAGCTACAGGGCCAACACTTCTTGCACTATGAGTTTTCTCCGTGCTCTGAGTAACCAGCCTCTAGGCCTTCAGAATATGCAACAACGCCTTATGAGGCATGTTTAATTACATACTCAGAAGAATGCCTACATAAGTCAAACTACACGTAATCTGGGTAATAAGAAATCAGATTTAAACAAATCGGCCAACATGGGAGGTGTCTCAGAGCGGCCGTTTTTCCAGACTCCTTGAAATCTAACCACGTAGGGTGGAGTGAGCACTATCCGACTTCCGACAGCAATTGGGCTCAAGATGTGACGCGTCCTTTAATAATCCCATAAAAAACAAATGTGGACGATAATACACGCGGAGTCTGACGAGGATATAGCACCTCGCAAATTATGCAGAGAGCTCCGACTGAATGCCTTGGTCGAAGCGAGGCACACCTGAAACACCGATTCCTTTGAGCTGGCTGGCCACCAAGAGCTCGGGTCTATGCCTGTTGCGTCCCGCGGTGCTACGATGGAGCTGGCGACAGCGCTATGCGGGACAAGCCGCAGGCTTATCCTTCAAATGCGCCTGTTTCTAAGAGCACAGAAAGAGAAAGAAAAATACGAAAAAAATGAATGAATAAGTGATAAATTATACGAACGGATTCTATTATAATTATTCATGGCAGCGCCAAAGTGATGACCCGGCTAAAAACAGTTGAGCTTTCTTTGCCATTAATACATTTACTTCTTACGCAACGTAAAATTTGTGAATACCAAAAATGGTCCAATGCTGCACTTTATAGATCGTATAGTTTAGAATAAAGCGTGAAATTTTGCTGCTGCCGCAACCACAGATGTCACATAATATTCTGCTTCTTTGGGGGAAGTGCTTGGAAAAGCGGGTCTTTGATACAACTCGTTTCACATATACGTAACCATTATCAGCAGGAGAAGCAGCCTGACTACGCGCACTGCAGGGCAAAGGACTCTCCCATATGTCTCCCTCGCCAGCCGCTGCCACCCTATCCCCCTAAGCTTCTTTATCTCAACCACCCACCCAACACTCTGACTCTCCCTGCTACGCTTCCCTTCTCTTGGAATCCTGCCCGTCACATTTAAGAACTCTTAATGGAGGCTAAAAATAAGTCGATACTTTGTAGCGTCGTCGAGCGTGCATGTAAGCATGAAATAGTTCGCATTAAAGGACCCTAGGTTCTTCTTTATTGATTTGAACCATGACACAACATTAAACTTACTTAAAACGGGAACCAGGCTGAAGAACGATAACTAAAACACTGGATATATTCAGGAGAAAGGCTGGCGTACGTGTTTTTTTTAACGACTCTTATTTCCACACTGGTTCGTGGACTGTCCTTTCACACACGCTCGCTGTACACAGAAAGCTTTTTCGTCCCAACGTGTGCATGGCTACCCGCAGTTGCTCAGTGTCCGTCACTAGTGGGTCGGGGTCCGCTCGCAGGCGTGATGTTTGCAGAACAAGCTGCTGGGGCTTGGCCCGGCGGATCCCCGCTCAGTCGTTGCTCATTAGGAGCTCCGTGTCTTCAGAGGTCGTTTCTTCGCTGTCCTTTCAGGTGGAAAGTTTTTCTTCGCCAAGAGGACCCTGGCTTCTGCTAATGGCTGTTCTTGAGTTATTCCCTTTTCCCCAAAGGCAAGCGT
Organism: Amblyomma americanum; assembly: GCA_030143305.2. Taxonomy (NCBI): domain Eukaryota; kingdom Metazoa; phylum Arthropoda; class Arachnida; order Ixodida; family Ixodidae; genus Amblyomma; species Amblyomma americanum. Next base: position 86,494 of record JARKHS020032333.1, on the reverse strand, counting down.
TTGCGCCCTGTTTATTTACCTGTTTTATTTACTATAACTACTCACGAATCGTGGTGTACTTCGGGTATTGATCAGGTCTGTTGGCTGCTGAACGTCTCTCCAACTTCGCCTGCTTGTAGTCTTTGAGTTGGGCAGCGCACAATATCTCTCTGGCTGCTTTAATTAAAACTGCCGCTTGAGGTGTCTCCATCACTGTCTCGGCTGCAGATGCAGTCCATAGCGTTCTGTGCCGCTTTTGGTACTTTATATGGCGCGGCGTTCAGTCGCTTTTTTTTTAATCCTTGTATTAGAGTTCATGGGCTCAGGCCCGTGCAGGAGCCCCTTCCAGATGCAGGTCACACTCACGCACGAGAAACGTGTATTTCATCATGAGAATTGCACGCCATAGAGCACACAACAAAAAAATTGGAGGACGCTTAAGCTTCGCCTTTAAGAGTGGAGCGCGACAGGGTGCTGTAGCACTACCAGGGAGTCCACGGAACGTCATCGCCCGTTCGGCGCGACGCCTTGCCCGTTAGACAAATCGCTCTGCTACGTACGGTGAAACGGACGCGCGGAGCGACAAACCACGTAGAAGCGCTGCCAGGCGCCTTGCCGAAACGCGCGGGACTCAAGTTGCAGTCGTAGTTCGTCGGCACATCGTTCTCGACAAACCCAATGCCACGAACGCCAGCATAGCTACCGCGCCTAACGAACGGGCAGCAAGCCGCAAGCTTCGTGGTGAACGCGCTTTGGATGTGCGCTGCGTTGTTCGCCGCTCACCGCGTGATTCCTGCGTGCCCGCACGGCCTCACTGCGCCCGAACGAGACGAGCGGGAGGCGCTGCCGTCGCGCGCTATCTGTTGGGGCAGTGGCGTACATTGGCAGGAGGAGGTGCAGAGATTTTTCGTTTCTCTGTGCGCCCGAACGAGACAAGCGGGAGGCGTATATTGCGAGGAGGAGGAGGAGGGATTTTAAAGCGAAAGCTTTAATAATAATTAATTGGCCGCGAATTTCTGATTTCGCTGTGGCGGTTGCCCGAGGAGGCACATGACATCACAACGCGCGCCTCGTCGCGCCTTTCCTCAAAATCTAACTTTCAATATTCAGTTTTCTCTTTGTTCTTTCCCTCCCTCATTTATCCGTTCCTTTACGGCGCGGTTCGGGTGTCCATTGATATATCTGAGACGGTTACTGTGCCATTTCCTTCCCTCAAAAACCAAACAAAACAAGTGAGTCGACGGCGTTTATAGAGTTCATTGGTGTTGTCAACTTTGCAAAGGCCATTCATTTTCACGAAAGAAAAGGCGCAAAACCGGCTCCGTGTGTCAATGGAGACCTCAATCTCGCCTTCATGTACGTGGCGTTGGTGTCCAACTGCAAAAGCGTTCTTTGATTGTGTTCGCACACTGGATAGGCAGCGCGCCCTCCCTGCCACCCTGGGCAGTGGCATACAGTTAATGGTTGATCCCGAGAGATTGATCACCAAATGAACGCTGCGGCCTAGCTATTGCTGCAGTGCCGCATGTCAGCCACAACGGTGTCAGCGCTAATGCATTGAGGCCACGTCTCTCTGTCACCACCGCCACATGTATCAAAGCACGAATGAGGCGTCCGCATATCCAGGGAGCCAGTTATGCGCCCTTCCTTTCCTCAAAGTTATCGTCATCTAGAGCATTGTCAACGCCAACGCCAACGAACACAGTGAACGCCGACATCTTTCGATTTGTATATCCTTTATTAGCTGAGCCAATCCACATTAATTTTTTCGCTCCTCTCTGCGCCCGAACGAGACGAGCGGGAAGCGCTGCCGTCGCGCGCTATCTGTTGGGGTAGTGGGGTACATTGCGAGGAAGAGGACGTATTTTTCGCTCCTCTCTGCGCCCGAACGAGACGAGCGGAGGAGGAGGAGTGCGAGGAGGAGGATTTTTCGCTCACGGCCAACGCCGCCGACGCCGACACCGGCTTTTCTGCGACACGAGCTCCTTAACGCTGTCGCGTTAAAAGGAGAAACAAGATGAAGAACGCGCATCCTACTTTGGGCATGGACGCAGCGTCCATGTCCAGCGTCGTGAGTAGAGCCGGGTAGGCTGGCGGTGGGCGCCGGAGGGTAGTGGGCTACGGGTGGCGATGTGACGCCGTGTTGTGCGGGGGGCCAGTCTTCGGACCTTGATGTCGGCCGGAACTAGCAAACTGGCCTTAGCTCCGAGCTTCATACAGAGGTCTCCTCGCACAGCAACTCGCTACCGCGTTCGTGTTTGCACCGACCTCTGATGTTTCACTCTCGCCCCGCTCAGCGTCTCTTCTTGTTTTCGCTGCTTAACGCGTTCTAGGGCTGGCTCGTAGCCGTTCAGCCCCCTTAGCAAACATTCGCTCGCAGAATGAACGAATGACGACGGCGGCGATTTCCAACGCACAGCGCAAAAATCGGAATCTCATAGAAATTGTATTTGTGTTATGAGAACATCTTTCGTTCTAATCGCTAGTTAAGCGGCCGTTTTTTATAATGCTTATAGGGCTTACACTGATACTAATGGCTTACACGGAGCACGAAGTGGGCACCGCAAGAAACAAACGTGCAACATTTCTTTTTGAGAGAAAAAGTGGTCAGATGAGAAGAACAAAACTGTGAGGGAAGATGGAAACGTTGAAAATGAGGATATATATTTTAAAAAAATTACGTCATGTCGTTTCTTGACTGTAGGTGGGGAATTTTTTCTGTTGTGTTTATCTTAACCATAACTTACATGATAGAATAAACGATGGTCCCTATAATGTGGGCCGACATCAAACAGCAATCAGGCTTTTAATAAATCTTGGTTTGCTACTCTGGAGGAAGAGTATGGAACGGAGCGCAGAGGCATCAAGATTGATGCTGCACGTAAAATTGATGCTGAGGGCTTGGCAATACCAGCGATATCGGTAATGCAACCGTGGCGTCCTTTCCGCGATTGGCTGCCGAGGCTGTTCAATGCCGGTTGCTCCAGTATTGCTTGGTGCATGTGTTAGGCCAAAACAGTTATAATATTGCGCACCTTCAATTCATTGGTAGCAAAGGAGTGCCGATAAGGGTCGTTAACATCGCCAAGTGGAGCGAGCAAGAACGCTCTAGGGGGCAATTAGCTCCCGGCGTTACAGCTATGGCTGCGCTATCCCGGCACTTGGTTCGCATGCTCCCTCGAGGCTCCAAGCACCGCGGTGAAGCCGATAACGATACCTCACTCGGCGCAAGTGAAATTCACTTGCCCCGCCTATTCACACCGAAATATTTTCCTAAAGTAAGAAACAGTACGGAGATCAACGAACCTCCAGGTTGAATGGTGAGCCCTAATTCACCGACGGTAATGAGCCGCGCGTATATTCCAGTTCAAAAAATCGAACTCTCGAGGAATCCACAATTCACGTTAATGCTTCCCCACTGGGGGCAGCAACTAGCTCTATAGAGGGCATAAGTGTACTCAGAAAATAGTATGCTTCAGGCAGTGCTTCTGTAGTCTACTAAAGCGGTAACAGAATCGAGTGCTTAAAGAAGCACTGCGATGTTTTCTTGCTTCCAATTGTTCTGGTTAAAGGGGTTTCTTGTGCGTTACAGACACGCGTACAAAAACAATTACTGATAGTGGAGCATGACAACGAAAGTTATTCCTCTTGGAAAATTCAAAATAAAAAGATCCGATGAAATCGCATTTTACATATTTTACTCGCCCGTTTAAATATACAGGCTAGCCAGTGTTGGGAATGCTTAGAAGCCAGGGATCCCGAAGGAATTTTTTCGCAGCATATGTTTTACGGTCGTAGGCTGGTTCACACCATCAGGCCTATCCTTGCTTCCATCGAGTAATGCGCCTTACTTTTTCGTGGTTGCAGTTCGTTATAGAAGGTGCGCAGCCTACAAAGGGATTCCAAAACGTCTCTTAAATAATGTGCATGCAAAAGCCGACCACTCAATTTTGTACCCTGCTTATATATTATGCAGTCACAAGGGTGACATGTATCTGGCGGTTGCTCTTTTTTTGTCAACAATCTGGAACCATGTGTTGTGGTGTTGGCGTCCACTAATAAGCTTTCTTTGATTTTGTTCATCTACCTTGTGCAGTTCTACATATAATGCTTTCGCATTCTCACACGTAAGCAGTCTTCAGTTTCTGCCATATTTTTTTTCTTGGTTTTCGCTCGCTTTTAATGCTTCTGCCCAGTTTTTTTTTTCTCATGCAAAAAGCTTACAACGCTCAGGAACATTGTAATTTGGATCTAATTCCCGAGTATAAAGTGAATTAGTTTAAACTGAACGCCTGACAACTCACAAAGGCAGCGCCCAGTCTGGTTTCCAACTAATCTCCACTATTGAAAATCGACGCCACGTTTCGGCATCGACACCCCTAATGAGCATATTTGGGAGTAAAAATATTAAATATTATGACTTTGGCGATCTCTCTGGCTTTCAGGAATCGCAATGGCTCATACTATGCATACAAAGAATAAAAGTCTCATGCTTAATTTACGTCGCTGAGCCCTTTATTATTACACCTGCCGAAGTGAGAAATCTGGCGCGTCGTAGCAGTGCGTCAGTTGAATTCATAAATTTTGTATTCTAGGTGGTGGAAAAAAAGTATGGTACAAGGAATTGTTGTTAGTAGCAATCTGGGGCGTGTCTAAATGATAAAATGCTGCGCATAAACTTACGGTACCAAAAACTCTGTTTTCTTTCGATTGGCAATGAAGAAACCACGCATCTCAGTATATACTCGCCAGACCTTGGGTATGTTACAACGCATAATCGATTACCGCAAGAGCAGTGCAAAGCATGGACTGCCATTTGGTGTCACCTGAAGAATATACTACAAGAATAGGAGACGCCTTGAGCGGCATTGCGTAGTGGCGAAAATTTCAACGGTGGCCTTTTACTGCAGGCGTCCAAGCAAGTCTAAAATTTTTCGCTCTTTGAGTTATTTTGCTGGTGAATATTTGGAAAACCGATCAATGCGGCACTACATACCAACAGTACCATCAAGCTTTAGCGATTACATCTGTCGACAAAATTTTGGCAGCTTGCAGCACAATGTACTACCGGTCTCGGCCCTTGTGCCTTGTGGAGTGGAATCATATCCGTCCGTTCCTTACATCAAGAACTAGGCTGAGCAGCTTCAGTTTGAGTCCCCATTTAAGAAGTGAGAGAAAAGACGACAGAGAAGGTCCCACAGACTGTAGCCAACCAGTAGGCGTAAAATTTTGATTTGTCCGATAAAGATGTGGGCGCCACGGCTGTGATAATTCGAATCGCACAAGGCGAGGACTCGGAGGAAGGCAAGCGCTGTATTTCTTTTTGCCTGCTGCAAAAAGTGTTAAACGTCAGTTTTGCAGCAGCCATTTTAGTTCTTTTTTCTTCGTTGTAGATTCTTGCTGTGGAATAATGCATAAGTTGATGTGAATAAAAACAAACCACAGACAGTTGCCCTTCCCGTGTGCTCATGGCTCTTTCACATCTCTTCGGAGTTATCTCAGAGTTCGCGCTTGGTTCGAGGAAGTTGGGTCAGTCGGACTCAGCGAAACACTTGTAATCAAGTGCGATTTACGACACGGGCCCATGGTTTAACCAGACGGATAATAATTGAATAGTGAAATGCATATGCGGATCGATATTCCCCATGTGAATGAATACCACGTGAGGGTCACTACGGTGGACCACACGAAGGCATCCCAAGGCGCCCTTCTAGTGCGATGTTCACGGCGAAGGCGCCTCATGCGTACTTTTTGGAGAGGAGCTTTGCTACGCTCCGCTCTTAGCATTTCAAACAGGTATATCTGAAATTCTGAACAAGAGAGCTCGCGAATCTCTTGCTAGCTGCATCGCCGTCTGCTCTGCGACGACTTAAGGATACTCAACTTTCACTATGAGTATGTGCGCCTCCTTCTCAGAAAACAGGAAGAGTGTTGCACGGTCTACTGACGGCGATCGCATGAAAACAAACTTGAATGCAAAAAAATGTATTATTTATTCGGCGCTGCATTCTAATTTTCTGGTCATTCCGACTGCACATATTTCAAGATCGGACACCCGGGACAGCTCTCAGCTGCATTATTCATGGGGCCAACTACTTTGACGGCCGCTTCCGAAGCTCCAGTTTTCTCTACTTTTTTTTTTCAATGATCTCTTAACGGAGCGCAGACTTTTCGTTTCCATTTTTCAGCGTGGTAATATATAGCACAGTGCACGCATAAAGAATCAACCCTGCATGCGCGCATTACCGACAAAATGAATGAGAGAGCACGCCCATCTTGAATGAATGCACGTGCTATTTCAAGAAACTAACATTCGAGAAGTTCAATGTATTGTAGCAGCCGGCATGAAAGTGTCAAGGGTTTCTTTTAACGACGCAAGGTTGGCACTGTTAGAAGCAGCCGAAAAATGAAGTCTTTCACCGTTGGCATAGAGCAGGTTCTGGATATTCTGAATGATAAAGATCCAGTGCTGTAGCACCCCACGGCATCACAGTTTGAACTTTAAAATAGCAATAGCTTTGTTACCTTTGCCTTGAACTTTAATCGACGTAGTGACGTACTGCAGGGCTTTGGTGCTCACTTAATGTGTGGTACAGACTGCGAGAATCGAAAAGGGGTGCTTCGCCGCGTGGGGTTTCTTTGAAAGAAACCTGAAACGATTTTGATGGCCATATTTTAACGCAACAAATCTATACAGGTGGTCTTTGTGCGTATTCGAGTGTAATTTAAATGGTCTGCATAGATCTTGCAATTTAGAAGTTATTTTTAAAAATTTCTGCTCGCGAGCGATTAAGCTTCACCGCGGTCTTTGGCCGCCTCTACCTCGATGACGTGAATGGGCGAACTGGACAAGCCTTCTCAATGCGTGCGCCCAATTGACGTGGGCAGGATGATGCGCGGCTGGGTGAAGTCCCCACCTGTTTTCCTTCTGGCGCGTCGACATGTACGAGTTAATGGGGAAAGGAAGAGAGAGAAAGAAGTAACAATTATTAGCAGCCATCAAAAGGTTCACGAGGATCCGAGGCGCAGCTCGGTCCCAGCCATGCCCTCCCCCTCAGCCGTCGACCAGAATCTTCTGGATCTCAGCAGCGGCCGGGGCGAGACGGACGACTTTACGTTGTCCCTGTTTTTCTTAATCGAGAAGCAGCGCCTCTTAGGACTCATTTGTTCTGTCAGGTTCTCCAAAGGAGGAGGAGGAACATTATTTTTAATCGCTAATTTTTTCGTTGTTAATGAATCTAGCTTAACTTTTTCTGCGGTGTGGTGAATAGGGATGGTGCACTTTTCCTAACCTCAGTAAATGTCATTTCATCGTCCCTTTACTGCCGGGTATACATGAATGTTGGATGAAGTAGTGTTCACTTAACGTGAGTTCGTGGGTTCGATCCCTGCCTCGAGAGCCATATAGCGATGCACCAAAACGTTGATGCGGTAGGCTACGGCAGCGTTAAAGAAGTCTGGCTAATAGAAATTAGCGTAATCAGGAAATGTCTATAATGGATGCCTCACGACTCACTAGTGCTGCTATGGTGCGCAACGGTCAGTTATTCTGCTATGAGATCACCTTTTCTACCACTTTTGTTCCCATGCTGCCGTGGATGCGAGGTGTTAGCATTTTTATCCTGCCTTCAGGGTATGTATTGTCGGACGTTCTCGCTGCGTGGATACAGCTGGTCCGCGATGGAGTGTCACAAGTGGTGTAACCACACGCATCCAATCTTACGATGGTCAGTGCCGCTCTCGACAATTCCCGCTTGTTACGTACGGCATACTGCCGTCCCTCCCGCTCAAGCATTCATCCACATCTTAAGCTGATAAACGATGCTGCCAAACGTTCAAAATCAGCATCATTGCCAGGAACCACCGAGCGCTAGTCAGCGGCTGGCGGCGTTTGCCATCCACGCGAAAAAAAAAATGTCATGAAAACACAATCGATAAGTGTAAATGCAGTCACTCTCACCAGCGAAAAGGAAGAAAGAGGTTCGTGCAGAAATCAGCCCTCCCGACACTTGCTTGTCCCGTTTGCGGCCAACTTCGCCGCAGCCGGTGTGCTACTATTTCCACCTAGATACAAGGCCTGTATACAGTGATGTGTTGACGTAAGTGCAGTTCAGTGCTTTTACTCAGGGAAACTTTGTCTACCGACCCTGTGCGTGTTGTCATCGATGAAGGAGAGTGCCGTGCGTCTTCAGGAGCCACCTGTATGGAAATTTCGGCGCGCCCTTCCTCACAGCCAGCGGCGAAGTGACCAGGAATTGGCCTAATTCACGCCGAGTAAAGGAAGGCAGCGGTGTGTTGTGCGTGAGCGAGTGCCTACGCGAACAAAGAAACTAAGTGGAATATGTGCCCTGGTGCGTTGACCAATTCTCTGGTGAGGACAAAAGCACTTCACCTTGCAGGTAAGTAAATATGCATGTGATATAAGAATATGATAGTGTAAAACAACAGGCTATCCGCTCTAGCATCTGCCCGCTGGCGTCGGCTCAAGTTGCCCGTTTAACTCGCCAGGAATGTTTGAAAACTTCGTCGGCGAACTACAGCTGTTTGAATGCTGTTACGTACACCCTTCCAATTTTCAGGGCCGAACAATAATAGTGGGGATTTGAGACTGTTTTGAGACCTCCTTCTGATATTGCGAGCCTTCTGTAATCCGGCCCCTGGTGCCGTTGTCATGCAGCCAAAATCTGATGGCGCTTTCGAACCGGGAAAGCAGGGCATTGTTCATCACGACAACAATTCCGGGACCTTAGGCGCACGCATCAGTAACGGGCAGGAGTGAGAAACAAAGAAATCAAGGCATATCGGCTTTCTGGGATGCTTCTAAATCTTCATCAGAAAACAAAACACAAAAGTTTGACTGTGCGCCACCGATAAACGATTCCTGTTGGGCATGCACGGCACCCAGCGGTTCTGTGATTGCGCCTTTTTATCAGATTTCGCCGCATGTAAGTACTAGAATGCGAGCGCAGCATATTACGAAGCGAAACGAGGCGTAAACGACGAGACGGCAGGGAGTGTGCGCGCTTGCAGAACAGCCGTAGCCGCGCGAGTTCCGAGTGTGACGTTGCTCAGAGTGCATGCTAGGGTGCGTTTTATGTTAAGAGCTACACGCGAAACCACGTACACACTCCTAGATCTAATGACTGTGCAGTCTAGCGCAATTTGAAGGTTACCCACGGGCGTCGACCGGCCTAGTGTTCCAGGCGCCTAGCGGCCGGTTTTGGAACAATGAAAATCACGATTTCGCATTCTCCTCTACCTCGCTCGCTTTTCCATGCTACAACCATCACCCCCGCGACAGAGTCGCCACCCTTCTCTTTACTTTAAGTGTGGACTTCTTTAGCTCTTATCTGCGCGGACGATAACAAAATTGATGGGAAAGACCTGGTAAAACAATACCATCACTACCTGTTCGATTAAACAAATAAAAAGCGAATTGCCCAGCAGGCAGTGGCGGCTGCTTAAGGAACAGCAAAAATAGTGAACTTAGCGGGCCTGATACCTACCTCGCCACGGCAGAGGATTCTAGGCCATGGCGCTGTTCCTGTTCTCGGTCGACGCTCGCGCGATAACCTTCAAATAGCGCTAGACTACGTCGTATGCAGTGCTCGCGGCTTCAAAACCAACCCTGGATACGATTATTTGACCATGCAACGAGATGCAACAGCTTCCTCTGTGTTCGCCCATTCACCGGGAGCTAGATATTCAAGCTGTGCGTCGTACAGATATGCGAAACTTGTCAGTGTATTTCCGTTGCCCTGTCTGCAAGACAGAGTTCCTCGCAGCATTGAGAGTAGCACGGATTTTCTTGCTGTTGTTCGTTGGTCTCCGGAATAAGGCAAATGCTAAGCAATTGTTTACAATCATGCTAGCAGGTTCTACTCGAATGTTTTTAGTGATTGCATTCCTTCGCAATGTTCATGTCTGCAAAACAACACATGCAAAGTGGAAGCAACAAAAAACGCTCTTCCTTGTTTATATATGAATTAGTGATCCCTGTGAAACAGGGCAGGTGTTTCCTGTGGTGGTCCTCAGAAGCGCCCCTGCATGCCTTCTACTGACACTCCTGCTACCTGCTTGTCATGCATATAGTTAGTTGCATGGACTTCGGTGTAAGTGTCTTCGCTCATCAGCGGTTTTCTTTCTGAATCATTAAGAATGTTGCGAGGCGTTGACTAATCTATCAGTGATGTGTCATGTCGCTGTGCAGTGCTTTGAATGAACCGCTTCTTAACATTAGAATTTAAAGCAAGGGGCTCTGATAGGCAGTGTTCGCGAGTACAGACGATTGGACGAGTTGATACGACAGATTTTTTTAACAGCACGAAAAAAGACGCAGCTAGTGAAGTGTGTGTATCCGGACACAAGGACGAAAACCTACTGCAGCTTTCTAGTGACGTGAGTAGCTGGATATTACTGTAAAAAGCACCGGGGCTGTCATCAGGAAACAGGACGCACGAGTTGTATTAAAATGGCTCATACCTGCAAATGCTCGCCTGTCATCGCGATCATAGATTTGTAGTTGGCCTTTACTATTAACTGGACCAATGCTTCACTCTCCGGGAGCTCGAATCTGCTCTGGCTGCTAATTCTACGCGCTCGGCTCCCGGTGAGGATGCCATTACATACACCACACTTCGTAACCTTCCTGACTGCGCCAAAGAATTCCTCCTTGAAATCTACAATGAGGCCTGGGAGAGCGGCTGCTTGCCGAGCTCCTGGACATCCTCCCTTATTTCTATGATTCCAAAGCCGGGCAAACCTCCCTCTCTCTCTAACCTCCGCCCAATCTCCCTGACGTCGTGCGTTGGTAAGACCCTTGAGCGAATGGCTCTGACTCGCCTCTCTGATTTTCTTGAGGCACGGGAATTTTTCCCCCATTCTCTCATTGGCTTCCGACGCCGCGTCTGTGCACAGGACATGTTTCTGATTCTCCAGCAAACGTTCCTGTCCCCTACACCCACTCAAATTTACGCACTTGTGACTGTCGATGTTCGCAAGGCCTTTGACGGTGTTTGCCACGATCACATCCTTTCTCAACTCGCCTCTTTGGATTGTGGCTCCCGCATGTACTCCTATATCCGCTCATTCCTCTCTAAACGTGTGGCTCGCTTTCGTGTAGATACCCACTTGTCTAACCCACACCACCTCACCCGTGGCACTCCTCAAGGTGCTGTTCTCTCTCCTACCCTTTTCAATCTCGCTATGGCCCCTCTCGCCTCCCAGCTAGCTGAAATTCCCGACCTGCATCATATATTTTACGCCGATGACATCACTCTCTGGTGTTCATCTGGCTCTCCCGGTCACGTACAGGACACCCTGCAACGTGGCCTAGATCTCATCGACTCCTTTCTCACCACCGCTGGCCTCTCTCCTGCTCCTGAGAAATCCGAGCTTCTCCTTCTCAACCATTCCTCCTACCAGCGCTCACACAACCACTTCGTCTCTCTCCACCTTTCTGGCTCTCCCATTCCTGTCGTCACACAGTGCAAAGTTCTTGGCTTCCCTTTGCATGCGGCTAAGAATGTGCAAGCCCTCCACCGCGCTGTCACCACCTGCCACTCTGTAACTCACCTCCTGCGGCGCGTGGTCACTCGACGCTCAGGTCTCCACGAGGCTCACGCGTGCCGCGTTGCCCACGCGCTGGCCCTCAACAAAGTCTTGTACTTTGCACCCTACGCTTCCTTCAATCAGACTCAACACTCTCGAGACTGCCCTTGTGGGCCTCTACAAGGCAGCTCTCAACCTCCCTATCACTACCTCTACCACTAAGCTCTTTGCCACAGGCCTCTTCCATCCTCTTCGTTCTCTTCTCAGTCTCCATCGTGACTTGCAACTTGCCCGGCTTTCCCTTACCCGTCAGGGTCAGTGGTTATTGACTCAAGCGGGTATCTCGCCCATTCCAATCTCCCCGTTTACCTCTCCTATTCCCACCCCCGCTCCCAATCTTCGTATCCTTCCCCTCCCGACCAACATGTCCCCCGTCCTGCACGCCGGACGTCGTCATGCGGCCGCACAGCACCATTCTCCTCTCTTTGATACCCAGGGTGTAGCTTACACGGATGCCTCCTTCGTGGCTCCTCGAGGTTCCTGCGGCTACGCCCTGTACCATCCACACCTCCCTGCTCCTGAAACCCACACCAGCGGGCCGTATCTACACCCTCCAGACGCATTGTCCCTCGAGGTCCTCGCCATTGCGCATGCCCTCCAGTCATTTGCCCTCCTTCCCTCTCTCCAAGAGTACACAGTCTATTCAGACTCACAAGCCGCTATACACCACATACAGAAACGCACCCTGACCCCTTCTCTCCAACAGGAGGTCGAACGTGCGGTCTCCGCACTGCAGCCTTCCATCGTTTTCCTCCGCTGGGTCCCTGGGCATTCAGGGATTGACGGCAATGAGCTGGCTCATCAGCTCGCCCGCGACACACTTTTCCGGGCACCGTTGATCCCCTGGCCCAAGCCCTCGGAGAACGGTGGGAGGCTCACCCTTCGCCGCACCATAAAAGAGGTCTACCTTGAGCTCCGCCTCGACAAACGCCTTTACCCTCCTCCTCATCCATCACTCACGGTGCCGGAGTCTCGCCTTCTTCGGCACATTCAGATGAATGCAGTTATCACCCCGTCCCGCCTCTTCCTCTATCGCTATCGATCGGACCCTTCCTGTCCCAACTGCCCCTGCATCTATGCGGACCTGGCCCATTGCCTCTTCTATTGCCCGGCTGCTCAGCAGTCGGGTTCCTTCCCCCCACCCTTTCTATCCATCACCACCTGGCTCGACTGGCTTGGCGCTGAAGGGGAAGAAGAACAGCGGCTTCTGGTCGCCCAGGCGGTCGACATGCTCGGCCTATAAATTATGGTCGAATAAACGTCTTTACTACTACTACTACTATTAACCGGGCAGGTGAAGAACACGCACACGGCATTACATGGCGCACCCATCTCGTATGGCTCCCAATCAGAAGGGGAGAGATGATGGGCGGCGTTAATGAGTGCTTTAATTAGCTTTCGTCTCATCCTGCATGGTATCCACACCCCCTGCGGCGTCGTGGTGTGGCAACAGATGCTGGGCCGTGGTTCTAGCCTGGATGGCACAGAAAAGGACACGTACACCTCCCAGTGACGTGTGCCGCTCAGTAATGTTTGCCGTGCGTGTACTCTGTCATCGCTGCTAGCAGCGCTATGCAAAGCTGAGTCATGCGTTACAGTGCTGTGAAAATGGCCTGCTTTCACACGTCTGGTAATTGCGTAGGTGTCTTCCTCATCCTCTCGTTCCTCCTCCGCACTCTACGCGGGCTACGGTTCAGTTGGAAGCGTGAAACAGTTGCAGCGCCATTGCCGATTTTGTCACTTTCGACAGCGCTACCTTTAGGAGGGACGTCGGCTGCTTTCGCGATGTCCGCAGCGGTGCAGAGCCGCGGTGGATTGATTGAGCCTACAGAAACCCTCATCTATAGCGCCACGACTGAACTGGACGGCACTCTGCTTACGGCGCGCTTTTTCGGAGCGTCTTTTAGGCGCGCTGTCAGCATTCGCTGACGCTTAGCTCGGAACCAGAAGCAACGCGAAGTTGTGTCGTGGACACTACGGAAGGCGCGAATCTGGCACCACTTTACAGAGTCGCGAACGAGAGATCTGTTCTTTGAATTGCATTGGCATTATACAGTACACGGGTCTCTAGCGTTTCGCCTCCATCGAAATGCTACCTCCGTGGCTGGGGTCGAACTCGCGTTTTTCGGGTCGTCAGCCGAGCACCATAACCACTGAGCCCCCGCGGCGGCTCAGTTAATCGTTTTTAACCCCACGACGTATTTACTGCAGATCTCTGTAGAAGGTTAAAAAAATTATTTCAATTTGGTAAAGGTCGTCGTATATGTCGCAAGTCAGTTCCCATCGACCTGCACAGTGTTTAGCCGCCGTGGCGCAGAAACAAAGCTGCGACACTTCGACTGGCCTGGAATCGACGCCAATTCGTATTCCCCCGCAGGAGGAACCTGCTAAAGCAGATGTTTGTGTGTATTGTGCGACACCACGGATCCCGAGCACCCACGCTTACCATGCGCCGCTGCGCCGTGTCCAGCGAAAAGAGGTTGCGGGTGGTTGAGCCAATGCCGAACGTTTAGACCTCTAAGGCCCATCGGCGGAGACAACACACCGATTTGGCAACAGCTTCCTGTATACGGCACCGCGGGTCTGATCCGACCGGGGAAACCGGCAGCCACCTCCTGTCCTCTCCATCTTTTACTTTCCTGTCTTCCATCTCACAACTAACCTGTCTCCGGCTCCCTTCTTAGTGTTTCCTTCTTTCTTGGCGGTTATGTGTCGCCAACTGGTAGCGCGTCCCCGACTTTCCGAAGGGGAACGCTATCGCGTTCAGGTTGGAACAAGAGAACAAAGAGATCAGACAACACAAAACGAAGCCGTATTTATAATTTAACGGAAAAGAGACCAAGAAGAAACGGAAACGAAAACAAGAAAAAACACCCTCAACGCGCGTACGACACTACAAATGAAAGGAAAGAGTTCACCAGGTATTGAGCGTTCCAGGTGAAACGGGGATGCCTTGCAGACAGGGCAGACGAGGGTGGATGTAGTGCGATGCGTCGCTGACGATGTGTCGAAGGAAGCGGCGGCTGTTAGAAAAAAGGTTCTCAGGAGGCGCAGCCATCATTGTGAAACCTGGGGGAGCAGCTCGTGAGCGGAAACTCAAAACTAGATTAGAAGCCGTTAAGGTCATTGTGGTTGCTTACAAGACTATTGTACTGTACTCCTTATATATTGAACCACATTTCAAAGCAACACTCCATAAGTTAGAAGAGCTTTTACAGGAGCTTTTAGAGCCGTTTCCAGAGCCACACTTGTTCAACATTTTCCATATTTAATTCTAAGAGGTTGACCTCGAAAGGTTTTCTTTTTTAATAAGAGCGACTGTACATCAATGGTGAACGAAATTGCTTCTTTCCTTCCTGAATTTATTAATCTTAGCCAAAATTTATATTGTAGTTTCCTTTGGGAAGTTTTCAAGAATGAGCTTGAATGCCTAATTGATCAGTATATCCCATCCAAAAGTCCTGGAAAGCGCCGCCGCCACAAACCGTTGATCACGCGGCTGACCAGACGGCTTATCAGGAAGAAACATCGCCTTCTAGAATCATACAAAAAAAATCGGTGTCCTGCAGTATTGCAGTCGATTCGTGCTCTTGGCAGTAGACTAAAAACTGAAATGAAAGCTCTTAAGGATAGCTTTTTAAATGACTTGCGATCAAAACTGCGTAATAATCCCAAGAAATTGTGGACGTTTTTGAAGCACAACGGGCGTGAACCAGTTGGAATCCCAAATTTATACCTCGATGGTGAAGTTATTACTAATAATGGTGAAAAGGCATGCTGCTTTAATGCTTTTTCTTCAATCTGCTTTTGCGCCAAGGTACATCGGAGAACTTCCGTTAATACGTGAATCTGTCACTGAAACCATGTCTGAATTGGGTTTGACTCACCCAAGCCGTGTTAAAATTGCTTAGTGATATGAATTCATCTTCTGCCGGTGGTCCTGATGATGTTCCTAACTTTGTTTTAAAGTCATGCGCGAATAAAATATGTCATTACTTAGTGATCTTGTTCCGAGCATCTCTTAATTCGGCGTGTCTGCCAAATGACTGGAAAAATGCTTATGTGGTACCAGTGCATAAAAGTGGTTCAAAAAGCTATATTGTTAATTATCGCCCGATTTCGTTAACCAGTGTGTGCTGTAAAGCGTTGGAGCACATAATATACAGCGCAGTCATAAAACACCTTGACTCTCATGAGTATTTTACAGAAGTTCAGGATGGCTTTAGGTAAGGTTTTTCCTGTGCTACTCAGTTGCTGGAGTTAAGTAATGATCTCTTTTCTTCCTATGACCGTGGCTCTCAAATGGATTGCGTATTTCTAGATTTTAAAAAAGCCTTTCACTCTGTACCTCATTTACTATTATTGCATAAGTTAAGTTGTCTTGATCTCCACCCCGCTGTCATCGATTGGTTTCATTCGTGTCTTCAGGGCCGCATGCAGCGTGTTTTGATTAATGGTTTGCACTCAGATTAGGTAAATGTTTCCTCAGGTGTACCGCAGGGGTCTGTTCTTGGACCCCTTCTTTTTTATTTATATCAATGATATCGTCTTGGATCTTACCTGTAAAGCTCGGCTATATGCTGACGACTGTGCCATTTACCATGTTGTGGAAAGTTCCTGTGATGCGTTAAAACATCAGCAAAACTTGTATTCCATCCAGTGCTGGTGCTCAAAATGGCAAATGTCTTCTAACGCTAAAAAATGCCAATTTATTTCCTTCACTCGAAATCGTTCCCCTTTACAAACAAGTTACTCATTACATAATGTTCCCTTGCAAAAAGTACTTGAATATAAGTATCTCGGTGTTTATTTTACATCTAACCTAACGTGGACGAGGCAAGTTGAGTATATCACATCCAAAGCCTGCAGAATGCTTAATTTATTAAAACGAAGTTTCAATAAAGCGCCGTCTAATGTCAAACAACTCCTGTATTTCACTTCCATACGACCAATTCTTGAGTATGGCTGCCCGGTATGGGGCCCCCAGTTTGCTTACTTATGTGACATGCTAGAGCGCGTCCAGAATCATTCTGCGAGATTTGTGTACAATAATTACAGCTTTGCAACAAGTGTCACGTCTCTTAAAAAACACCTTGGTTGGGGATCTTTACCTAACCGTAGGAAACATTTGAGGTTGCAAATCATGCATCGCATCTATTTTGGAAGGTTGAGCATTGACAAAAACCGGTACCTGGTTTAACCTCACCTTTTTCCAGACAACTTGATCATCAGTGGAAGATCCGAGACATTAAACGTAAGACAGATATTTACAAAACCTCGTACTTTCCACGGACGATCAATGAGTGGAACAGGCTGCCGGCCGGCGTCACAGTGCTGCACGGAAGGTCATTTCCGCGCATTCTTATCTGATGTGTGGCGTGGCGCGCAGTTCTTTTGCGCGTGTCTTTTCATTTCATTAGTGTCTTTTTTTTTTTTTGGAGCGCGGTTGTCCTCCTTCAGTGCATGCTTTTCTTCATCTATAATTAGTTGTATTTTGTATTTTCGTATTTGTATTTTTGTAGTTGTATTTGTATTGTATTTTTGTTATCCTCTGTACTTTTGGCCAAGCGAGCAGAAGTCATTGTGTCCCCCCCCCCCCCCCCCTCTGCAATAATGCCTCCGGGCGCTGCAGGTATCTGTAAAAATAAGTAAATGAGATTTCAAAGCCCACACTTGTTTTGGGGAGAGTGAGAGAACAGACACTTGAGGTCGAATAATAGAGGATTTTATGTTGTCTATTAACGTCTGTTTTTTTTTTAACTCTGGTAAACCTAGATACTGCTTCGCAAACCTTGGGGACAATGAGTTCTTTATACCTGTCTTTTAGTGCACCATTCGTTTTTAACAATTCTAAATGAGCTGTTATAGACAACCCATTCGGCCAGTTTTTATCAGCTTATCATCCCCACCTGCAGTCATCCCAACGAAACCACAAAGTTGGAAGCTGCTTTCAGCTAACTCGGCATTGTTCAGAGAAAAAGCCTGTTAGGCACTATTTTTTTCAGAAACACTTTGCAGAGATGAACTCAATGAAATGTTCACGAATTATATCATCGATGCCGCTCGCCTTGCCATTACCCAGTCTACAGGAGTGGACTGGATAGAACCACAAGGTATGGCGCACGCAAGAATGTAAGAGAGGTAAAAAAAAAAAGAATAAAGCTTGGGGTGTCTTTGGTAGGTATCTAACACACGAGAATCTAATAATTTCCAAAAAGGCGAAAGCTATAACCCGATATATATATATATACGTCGGAGTGACGAAAAAACATGATGGAAAAGCTGCGTCTCTTATATAAACAGCTCAATCACGAAAAAAAAAATGTGCTAGAAGGTTCGAAAACTAAGCCGCAGCTACTCCCCATTCTCATTTCCTCTACTGACAGACTCTGATATAGAGACAAGTATAGAAGAACAAGCAGAGATTTTGGGTGAATTTTTTCAACACTTTCTAGTTCCTCACACTAGACACAGTTATTTTTAAAGTACAATAACAAAACCGATCAACACGGGCTTCCTGCTGGTGGCAGCGCTAAATAGACTTTTAATAGTTTTATTTAACATAAATAAATTCGTTGAGTACTATCTACAGGTAAAAAGACTACACCAGGACCCGACGAAATTCATTACGAAATGCTAGCCCATCAATCTGAACCCTCTGCAGAAGTTCTGTTAAAATTGTTTAACAAAATATGGGTACTAGGACAAATAACGTAGGCCTGGTAAAATTCGAAGGGGTGTAACGCAGTTAAATCAAGTAGCCGTGCGAAGGCAGGGGCTTATTCTTAAATTGGGGGGGACACTTAAGCTTATGACTCCTTAAGGGCATGACGCGATAGCTTTAGCGGGTTAGGGCCCATATATGCATAATTAGTCATTCTCTAAACAATCTCTAACGGCGGCGAGTTTTCATACTGCTACCAGAGCACTGGCGGAGCAGTTAAAAGATGCGCCACTCCACTGCTAAGTAGCTGTTTCTATGCCAGCCACCGGTAAGAATTTTGCTACCCGTGTTGCTCTTCCCGAGCAAGCTCTTGCGCACAAGATGACAAGATTCTTGCTCGGGGTTGGTACGTCTGGAGTTGGAATTTCGCACTAAAATGCCATTATTGTTCCATTCCTAAAACCCGGGGAGCTTCACACCTCCCCTAGTAGTTACAGGCCTTTAACCCTAGCAAGTTGTCGTGCCAATTTTTTTTTAATCTGTCCTGAATATCAGGTAAATGTTTCCTCTCGAATCCCTTAGCTGTTTGATGTCTAGCAATGTGGTTTCAAAAAGGAATGCTCCACAGTTTACAATCTAGTCCGCCTGGAACACATAGACCGAGAAGCATTTATACACAGACAACATTGCCTAGTGGTCTTTTTTGATATGGAGAAGATACACGATAACCAAGAGGTTCGAGATTCTTCGTGACCGAGAAGAGCTTGGCGTCCGCAGGACGATGCTGAAATGTTTGAGCGACTTTGTCTAATGATCCATCTGAAGTTCGTCTGTGCTACCCTCTCGGAGAACTTAAATAAGGAGAACGGTGTGTCTCAGGGGTGCATTTTAAGTACCATACTCATCTCAGCAAAAATGCATTTGTTAGGTAGAATAATTCCACCGCCAATTATGTCTTATCATTATTCCACCGCCAATTAGAAAACAATTTTTCTATACCATAAGTTTGGTGAATCGTAGCCTCAGATGCTCATGCGCCAGTAAGCCGAACACAAGCGAACAATTCGTCTTAATCGGCACTTTCATGTGCCTCACAATTCCGGGTGTACCCCTTGCGGAGCCATTATTTCGGGTTAGTAAATCAAAACAAAATAATCTTGTTCGTTTGGCTGCATTTATAGAACCATAGAGAAACTATAGAGGAGAAATCAGCAGAATTTTCTCCTGAGCCTGCTAGCGGATACATCAAAAGCATTTTCTTGCTAATCAGCGAGCGATGTCAGTGCACGTTAAAGATCCCCAGGTGGTCGAAATTATTCCGGAGCCCTCCACTACGGCACCTATTCTTCCTTTCTTCTTTCACTCCCTCCTTTATCCCTTCCCTTACGGCGCGGTTCAGGTGTCCAAAGATATATGAGACAGATACTGCGCATTTTCTTTCCCCAAAAAACCAATTATTATTATTATTAATCAGCGAAGTGAGAAACGAAAGCACTGGACAAAGTTAGCAAGCGGAAATTTTCACCCGGAGCTTTGAAGATTTGATTTATGGTAGCGAACGCAAGGAAAAAGTTGGGCTTCCATGCGTACAGAAATAACGTTTAACTCATCCATTGCTACGAGCATCTGCCGAAAACAACCGCTTGTGTTAATGATGTTTACTCTGAGCAGTCAGCAGCATGGCTTTGAAATGTAGCAAGGCTTAGAGCCTACTTTGTTATGGCAATGACTGACGGTAGTTTTCCTGGGAGTGCTCATTTTATGTTGAGCGAGACGATTGCAGCGGAAGGCTTTTTCTGTTTAGCTGGAGAGGAGGGAGGTTCTTGACGTGTTTGCCATCATTGCGTACTTTGAGTGTGTAAACAACATACCAGGCTTTAACCGCACTCTTTATTCGGCGTATCTTAAGCGGTCCATCCATGCAGTCTTCCAAACCAACTAAGACAACAAAGCAAACAAAACACCGACGACGCAAGAAAAGCACTTCTGCACCTGCCTACAGGCGTGCGTCCATAGGACATACCCGCCGCATCGTAGAAACACCGAATGCCTCGAATAGTTGTGCGCACTTGGGAATTCTGGCTGCCCAAAGTGAATGCGTCCGTTGCGTTGCCAACTTTGCGGCTTCTCGAAACGAGGACAACGTCCCATAAAATCACATTCCATTACGATCTACCATCTTTGTGTTCATTTTTCTCATCAAAACAGTGTATCTCAAACTGATAGCCCAAGTTTACGGCAGTTCTCGCTGCAGATGCCGAATAAACGAATTTTAGTGGTAGAATAGTGCTGGTGTGTTAAAAACGTAATTAGTACAAAACAATGAAGACACGCAGCACACAGTTGGCTGTAGATTTTTTATGCTACACCAGTTTTATGCTACAGTAGATTAAGAAGCGCAATCTAATTGTAGAAACTGCTTGCGCAACTTAACCTGTTTGTTTGTTGTTGCCGATATAGTGTTTCATAATTGTATATACGCAAATTCGGAAGAGGCGCAGACCTCTTCAAGTCGAAGGCTTTCGGATTTTAGTCTGTGCTGCCTACATCATGTATGGACGTGAAATTTGATTTGAACCCCCCCCCCCCCTTTAATTCTTCTAATCCTCCTCCGACATACGCAGCGAGACGAGCATCCCTATTTCAGTTTGTATGCTCCCTGAACTCTATGCAGAAAAGTGAGTGTTGAAAATTATTTCGGTGTATCATTGTGTTATGAACTACATATGCATCCTCTTTTTCTCGAACTTCTATTTTGGTTGAATAATAATAATAATAATTGGTTTTTGGTGGAAAGGAAATGGCGCAGTATCTGTCTCGTATATCGTTGGACACCTGAGCCGCGCCGTAAGGGAAGGGATAAAGGAGGGAGTGAAAGAAGAGAACTGATATGTACAAATAACATTCTTTAAAGATTTTTTTTTCCCACTGTGTTGCAGGCACTTCATGGGTGCTGAGGCATTCATCAGGCAAGTCAGCCTTTTGTCTCAGCTCTCCCTTTGCAAGGAAAGAAAAAAATATTTGAAAGAAGGAAAGAAAGCAGCAATACATACGAAATACTGGAATCAGTGAAAACGCAGCTTTTCCTGACTGTTCATTCTGCGTAACAGAGAGGGACGAGTCAAAACACTTACTCTCACCTCAATACTGCGTTTTCAGGTGGTTATTTAGTATATGTCTGTGTACTATAATAAACTGTCGGCACATTACTTAAGCGAAATCTGCGAAAAAAAAAGGAACGAGAAAAGCAGAGATTACTGTTACGATCGTGACTTGTGTACGACTGCGCATGTTCCAAATGTAACTGCGGTGAATGCCATTTGATATGCTCGTTGACGTCTAGAAAGGCTTGACCGGCAGTGGTTGGGCAAATTTAGCGCTGCCAGTGCTCTAAAGAAGCGTTAAAATATCTGATGTGGCGCGTTTGCTCCCCTGAAGCCCCGTTTCCCGGGTTTGCTGAAATGCGTGCAGTGCACCGTGGTGCTGCTGGAAAAGAAAAGAAAACAACACACATCCATACATGCGACACTCTGACTGCGAAAACAGAACCAGCGATGGGAGTGGCTCACTGTATGCCTCGTGTAGCTTTCATTACATGTTCGCGCTGATATACCAGGCTGTCTTGGCATGAATTAATGTCGCATAATTTAAAAAGGAGAAAAAGACGCGTATTCAAAGCGCAATCATCAAGATCGCTCCAAGCGGCTCGAACGCAAAACGAAACTTGACAACACTTGCTTGAGATTAGCATAGAAGTACAGGCACGAGGTACGTGCCCTCTGAGGAGCCTTCTTCTTTCTCGAACGTGTCGCGTGTAAAAAAAAGCAAAAAAAATCTAAAATGGATCTTAGTTGAAAATAAACAAGTTTTATCACGTCGGTGCTTTTTACTCAACCACTGGTATAAAAAAAAACATCTTCATAAGCAGCTGTCCAGATTATTTAAATGCAGGTACTTAATTGACCAAAAATTGCTGAGAAGTTAGTCTGCGAGATTATTTTTTAGCCTTAAGCTTTTCCTTGCCGAAGAAAATAATTTTATGAAAGTTAGTGATTCTAGAGTGACAGAAAGCGGTTAGGGGTGCACTTTATACGTATAGTTCGTTGTAACTGGTGAAATTTTTGGACTGTTTCCTACAACAACATTGCACTTAACGTGCCTGTTCTGTGCAGCACCTCCGGAATAAAGCCGCATTTTACACTGCCGCCTTATGTAGAGCATGAAAATAGATTTTAAAAATACGGAGAGCACATGAGGCTACGTGCTTTAAATGCGAATGAATTGGCTCATCATGAGCTCTGTTGCGAGATTTATTAAAGATTCCTTCCTTTCTACTGACACACGTACTGATTAGCATACAGTCGTAAGAAAACGCATACACTTGGTTCACCTTTATTCGCCTAGAAGTAACGCGGTTTTGTGCCCTATACGGGTTGCGCGCTCATCTCGCGTTTTGAAGGGACCTGTTTCAATTCTCGGCACCTTCAGAAGAAATTTAATTTTCCTTCTCTGTAGACGTCAATGTCTTGTGGTCAACTGCTGACTTCATGCGAGGCGACGGTGGCGTCACTAAGGGGTTCTCGTACCGCTGCTGCGTCTTAGCGCCGCCGAGTTTCGTTGTCGCCCTTTAAAAAATTTCTTTAGACAGTCTGTAGGCTCTCCATAGACTTCTGTCTATAAAGTCTGTAGACTCTCTATGGACAAACCCTAGAGCACTGTCTTTAGACAATCTATAGATTTATGGCCATACAATATTAGTAGACTTTTGTCTACAGACAGTATATAGACTATGATTAGGCGAAAAGAAATATTTATAATAACGCAATACAATCTATAAGAAGTCTATAGACTGTCTATAGACCATTTTTGTAAGGGCGGCGAGCAATATTATGCTATGACATTAAAAAACAAATAGCTTACTGTTGCACGATTCCCAGTTATTGCCTTCGGGCTACCTAGCACAATCATCAAAATATTTCCTGAGCATGTCACTATGCAGGCTCCCCGCGACTTTATCTGAAGACGCCCACTGTTGGTTTGAGCGCGACGATGTTAAGTCGCATTACCGAGCCACCGGATCATAAAGAGGGCACGCGCGCAAAACAGACCGTGGCAGGTTGCGGAGGTGTGCGCCAGAGCTGCAACCGGGGATAAAAGCGATATTTGCGGTCTCTGCTACCACGTCAGAGTTATTAGCTTTGTCCTGGCAGCAGCAGCTTGTGTCTCCAGGCTGCCGGGCGGCGAGCATCGTTCCCGAGTTCCCGTTATTCCCTTCGCGTTGTCGTGGCTGCTGCTGACGCGGACAGCAGACAAACTATGTCGAGCTCCCAGCTATTACGTGGGTCGGGTAATATATAAGGCATGCGAATGCCTGTAACGCATCAACATAAAAAGGTGCTTTACGATGCAAATACCTGACTAGAAAGCATGAAGCTCCGTGCCTGTTTATGGCCATAAGAATTCGTCACCAGCCAGCGGTAGCAACAGCAGCAAGAGGGTATCACACCGCGGCAGACAGGGATAAGTGTGAAAAGGTTCCTTCCTTCCTTTCGGGCCTTCGCCTTCATTTCATTTTATGCGACATAAATAACTACTAACTGTCACTTGGCAAGGGATACGTTATTGCTGTCAACACTTCCGGTCGTTTAGCTGCGGAAAGGACGATGCTATAAAGCACAGGTGTCGTCTCTCTTGAGTGAAACTCAGCGTAGGATTTCACTAGCACCATGCCATGCTTATAGCAGCTCAGTAAAGCTCTTCTTTGGAGTGCTCCGGTCAGGGGCTTACACGGCGCTTTCTAAACATCCATTACCCACGAGTGAAATCACTTCTACCTTAGGCCAGTCATTGGCGAATAATCTGACTATGCGTGGTGATGGTTCAAAACCGGTAGCTTTTTCTATTTATTATAGTGGCGCACTCTGCAGGCGAATAACTTTTCTTCCTTGAACCTTTACAACCTGGGAAAATGCTAACTGCTGCAAGAGAGAGTGGCACTTTGTGTTGGGATTAAAGAACTAGCCTGCAGTCTAGAGCGGAGCTACAGCTCTCTCTGGAAGATAGCTGGACGCAAGTTTGCTGAGAGAACATGCTCAAGGCCTTATGCGAATTGTATTGGCGTACCGAATGGTATTGTGGAAGCTAGCTGGGCGACGGGATTTCCGCAGCATCTAACATAGCAAAATGAACATAGTTTTAAAAACGTAGTGAAAGAAGTGTATGTTTTGTTTATAAAACATACAGCGACGTTGGTTAAACACTACATGTTATACTAGGAGGTCCCAAAGTGAAAACTTCCAGGGGCTCCCTAACAATAAGCACATTACAAGGTGACGCAAAATGCAGAAAACAGTGACAGCAATAGTACATTGATTAAATTTTGAAACTAGCAATAGCAAGCAGATAGACAAACGCAAAGAACAATCACTCTAATTAGTTCATCAGGCATTACTCAGTATCCTCATGCAATGCAATTTAATGCGAGTCTGAAATTAATGTAAAGCACCTGATTTAATTTCAGAGGGCAAACCATTCCACTGTGATATGCCAGCAAATTCTGTGGTAAATCTCCCATAGTTAGTTCTAACCATAGGAAAAAGAAAATTATAACGCTCAGAAAATCTTGTGTTATTTCTATTATTCAGGTCACCAATGGTAAATGTTTCATTCCAGAATATTCCGATTCCATAATATTCTGGTGCATGATGAGCTATAGTTTTAAAGAAAAGAGCTGATGGAAAGGCAAGCTATTTAGCTGATGGTAAAGTGGGGCTGAGGGAGAAAGTAATAGGCTAAATGTCATCAGTCTAACTGTTTCGTTTTGAAGGCGCTGAATGTAGTCCAAATTTATAGTATGTTTACCCAGGAAGACGAGAAGTGAGAGCGATGACCATGTATATGAGCGCAGTACAGTGATAAGATACTGTGGGACTGAAAATAATGGCGTGTTTTGATAATAATATGAAATAAGTTTTCACTATGCCGCAAAGCTTCCCTCAGCCGTACACGGAGTAAACCAGGGTCAGACAACTTCCCAAGAGTGAGTCTCATACAAAGACCATTTTGAGTAGCGATCGAATGGTACTAGGAATTTTGTGAAGAAGCCAGTGCCAGTCATCCCATACATGTTAAACAAAAAACAGCAACAGAAGTAAAGAAAATTCAAAATAATTGTTGATTTCATGAATATATAAGCCACAAGCTTGCCGCTACATATGCGAATTACTGGTACAGTTTCAAGTCGCGCTCACGCGTTTTCTCTTTGATTTTCAATCCCATGTGTTAAAGGTGGCCAGGCACCTCGCTGTCGCCCTAATGAAACGAGCGAAAATGTCAGTGATGACAATACTACGTCGCTTCGACAAGTGTTAACAACTTAAACCTAGGCCCGCCATGATTGGGGAAAAGGGAGCGCACAGCGCCTGTGTAACCTTTAGCGCTGGCCCATCTACAGATTAGGCAGCATTTGTAGAGAGAAATGAGATAAAACTGAAGAAAGAAGTTCAACTGCAACGGGCAAGTGCCCAACAGAATTTTTATGGAGGAGCCTTTCCAGCGTCTATAAAGAGCGTTAAGCGTAGACACAAGGTGGAAACGGGCCAAACAGTTCTTTCATTCTCTCAGCCAAACGCTGCCAAGTCGCCTCAGGTCTAAAACTGATTGAATTCCCTGTCGCACGACTGCAGCACATTTCCCCTGGCAAACACCGAAGTGGGCAGACGTCCTGCACTAAAGCAAAGCGAGACTGACCGGCCAGCCGACGCATTAACGGAGGAACCGTCACGGTACAAGTGTGTAAACACGTAGCACCGGACAGGGGAGTTCGGCGGAAGGCCGTCGTGTGCGTGCTCCGACATATCTTAAAAACGAAGTAAAAGGATAGCGCCCGAGGAGTGCAGAGAATGCGATGGACAGGAGTAATAACTTTCAGAACTGGGCTGGAATCAATAAAAAAGACGCGACATAAAAGTCGGACAGCTTGGTTCGGACTTTTTCTGCAGACACGAAACGCCCAGAGCCCGAGGGTTGCAGAGGAAGGGGCGGGAGCAGTTTAGATCGTGGCATCGTCTTGCCCACGTTTTTTTCCATCAGGTGTGCAAAAAAAGTTGGATGGGACACTTAAGATCCACCTTACGAGTGTGACGCGGCAGCGTTAATGGGTTAATGCTCCTAAATGTAGAGTGCAAGTACAGTAGAGAATTACCACTGATAGCTTGAAAGCTAAAGTGCTAGCGCCCTTCGGTCTAAATCGCTAAAGCGTCCGTCATTTTTTTTCGCTCAGTCCCCTGCATTCATATGGAGTGTGCACTGGTGGGCAGGTTGGCCCTAATAATTGAGGCAGTGTCTTTTATACTGACAGCTGCGAGAATTTTCAGACTGAAATTCTCCCAGCCGTCGCTTCTGATCGGCTACTTAGGATGGTGTGAGAGGTTTTCTGCTCTTTTCATGGCCACAAATCTCATTGCACAGTTTATTTTAGCCGCTGTCGGAAGAAGTGCCTGACTGACTGACCCGGCTCTAGTCATTGATTGGCTACAGCATGAGCACAGTACATCTGTTATTTCTTGCGACCATTCCTGGCTATAGGGGAACTTCGGAGTAGTTAATATTCGCATCAGATTTCTCAGAGTCCCCTTGCTCCGGTACAAAATGCCGTTTTTCAAAATACCAATTTGAAGCATTCATAAAAACAAAAAACCAGGAAACTGACACCAAAACTCGGTTTCGAACAAACGATGACTTCAGGGCAGGCCGTCATATGACGTTGCGTATACTGTCGCAAAACCTATGGTGTGCGCGTTGATTGGCCAAAAACCAAAACCAAAAGCCAGCTGGAGTTTTTTTCTTTAAGCAAACGCAATGCAAATATCGACGCCCGTGAGTCGAGTGACGTCATACACGCAAAGTCGCCCGTAGAAATGTCCCCGATTGAGACCACGAAATGTGAAATTTTAAAATTCGTCTGGTCCGCAACAAACCACTTCCCCGCTGTAAAACTTCGCAACAAAGGATGAGAAAACTGTGGACGTCGTACCGTACCTTTAAAGGATCCGTGCGAAGGGACACAGCCCAAAGATGATGAAATGAACCATGGTTTGCGCGTAGTGCGGCTCAGTAACATCACCATTTATCAGCAATATGGAAATTCAACTCTAATGTTAAAACTGCTGATTGGGAGTAGAGGGAGGGCTGAAAAAGTGAGGGTGAGAGTGAGGGAGGACGACCGAATCTTACGAAGTGAGAATGAGGGAGGGCCAGAGAATTTCGCAAAATTAGCGTGAAGGTGAGGAATGGCCAAAAAATTAATGATGAAGTTGCGGGAGCAAAGGCGGAAATGAGGGCATTTGCCCACCTCTGAGCTGGACGTGAGGGAATGTAACAGCGGCCACTGCGGAACGCAGACGGCCTTGACGGCAGCATGTAATAGTGGAATTTTCTGAACGCCTAAGCAGTTTAGCTTGGAGAAACTTCTTCACAGGACCATCACTGTAGCGCGAAAGGTGAAACAATATAGCCGGGTGATTTGCAGAATTCGTCAGGATTAGTTCTATTCCTGGATTACAAAGGTAGGTCGAAGAATTCGCGGAATGGTTTTGGGAGCGTAGGAGGAATATCTGCTTCGGTCAATTGCTGATGTACATTAGCTTTGTAACAGTTACGCGCTCGCACATTTCGAGCAGATCGAACTCATATTGGTTACCTTGGAAACCAGTAGCACAGCCCAGGCAAATTTTTGCGCACGTTGATAGACCTACTGTGAGTACAAGGTTTTGGGTTTGGGTGGTGATATTCGAAAGCGTATTTCTATTCATTTCATTGCTTCTTCTCTCCGTTTCCCTCCGCGTTGCCTGAGAGCTGAGGTGCCTGCAGACCGAGATCGCGAATTAAAGAAGATTCATGCATTCTTCATTTTAATGCAGCCACGCACAGACGAGCACACGCAAAGGTGTTTGTACTTTTGCCGCAGCCATATTAAAAAATGGCTGCTAAAGCCAGCGATTCATGGCTGCCTTACGGCATGAGTCCCGCCGATAACTGATGGCGAGGGCGGGGAATGGAAGGGCATATGAGAGGTCTGTGGCCAGATAAGGCACGCAAATTTGGCTTTCGGTCACGCTAATGAATGGGCAGATCCCGAAGAGTTTCGTGGCGGGGACGGCAGCTTGCAGACAATGGCCGTTAACCACGCGTCGCAAAGCTCCCTGGCGCGTCGTAGCTTACGTTCTTGCCTGCTGCAGATATCTGTGCTAAATGACGTCATCAGAGAGCGCCATGACTGCAGAAGCTGGAGAGTCAGCTCCAAAAGAGAAAGTAGTTTATTTTGTGCTAGTCTGTGCTCGATGCTACTTGTAGCTCAAAGTAGATATAACAGACGTGTAACAGTAGATATAGCAGACGTCCAACTCGTTGTTTGTTACCGCTTGTAAACGTTGTTTGTGTCAGCTTGTACAAGATATGCCTTTGCTCAGCAACTTCTCAGCTGACAAAGTAGCAGGCAGCTGAACGTCCTCGGTCACGTGAAAGGCACATGGATCGTTGGTCAAAAGTCTGCTGGCCGCAGCGCTTACTGGCGAGCCGTATGCTTTGGTTTGGTTCGGTTTAGGGGGGTTTAACGTCCCAAAGCGGCTCAGGCTATGAGAGACGCCGTAGTGAAGGGCTCCGGAAATTTCGACCACCTGGGGTTCTTTAACGTGCACTGACATCGCACAGTACACGGGCCTCTAGAATTTTGCCTCCATCGAAATTCGACCGCCACGGCCGGGATCGAACCCGTGTCTTTCGGGCCAGCAGCCGAGCGCCGTAACCACTCAGCCACCGCGGCGGCTGCGAGCCATATGGTCAGGCAGCGATTGCTCCCCTGAACCTGGTCGAGTCTTAACGGTGTGTTCCCTCTCAATCCGGAGTTTTGGAGCTTGAGGTAAGGTGCGGCTGCCTGCCTACACGGCTAAAACATAAAACATGTGGCCTGCTAACTTTTGCCCAAAGCTGTACGTGCGGAAAACGTTTTGAAGGAACGGCGGTAAAATATTACACTCAGGCTGACGGCGTGTGCATCCACCCAGAGGTGCACGCAAGCAAAGAGACAAGCGGGGCAAAGTCACGCTCACCATGGGAAAAAGCAAGTTCGGAGGCCATGCACAGGTTTAGAAACAACTCGCCGGGCTCAGAACTGTGTAGTCGGCACTGAGTTATGGCCCATTCCCGAACCCAAGTTACGTTTACTAGTGGCGTTGGGAATTAAAGCAGCTGCTTTGCTCTGCCTCTCGAGCTTTTTCTGCCTTGTTTTCGCACGCAATTAAAATCCGTCGTGTTTTCTCAAGCACCTGTGCAAATGCAGCGTGCGTACATGTATAGTATTTCTTTTTGTTAAGAGTAAAGGCATTAATTTCGGCTGCGTGCTTTTTATTTCTAGTAGTGCCTAAGACGTCCGTATACATGCGTCACCTCGGGGGCTCAGCCGACGAGCGGAAATTTACAAATGAGTTTTCAAAGCGACAGCTGCTAAGTGCCCGTCATGAGTTTCGCGTCGGTTTGGTAATTGTAGTACTAGTAGTAGTAGTAGTAGTAGTAGTAGTAGTCGGAGTAGTAGTAGTAGTAGTAGTAGTAATAGTAGCAGCAGTTGGCGTGACAGGTATGTTTTTGCCATGGAGAGCACTCGGACGGTGGTTACCGCGGAAGGATGAAGGTATCACGAGAGGAGGGGGGGGAGAGAACCCCAACCCCAGAATTGTAACCGCGGGAGGGATGGGGTAAGGCGAGAGCGTAGGAATGCGAAACCGGAGAGAGGTCGCTACCACTCTGATCACCCGGAGGGGGGTTACCGTGGAACGAGAAGGGCATGGCGAGAGAGAAGGAATACGTAAGCAGTTGCTGGTTACCACGGGAGCCACCAGGAGGGTAGTTGCTCTAGAAGGAGGAGAATATGACAAATGTTAGGATTGAGTAACCGCAGGGCGTCTGCCATGGGAACCATCCGAAGAGTGGTTATCATGGAAGGAGGAGGGAGAGTCGGCGGCTACTGGGAAGCGCGCCGCCGCTCGTGGAGAGGGCCAGCGGTGGTGGCGCCGCCTGCCTAGAGCGGCCGACTGGAGACGATTTGGAAACGAGCAGTGCGGGAAACTAAAAAGAGCGCTTTATAACTATACACATATGAAGTCACACTCATATTCTCTACTTGATTGTATCTTGCAATATAGCTTCACGAAGTTGTACCGCACGAAGCGATGTCTAAGAGCATTGTAATTTTCATGGCTTTTATGGCTATTCATAAAACAGAATACAACTGATGATCCCGTTAGTGACGCGTAGGACCTGCCGCGCCGCCTAATGTCACAGGAACAGGAGAATTAGCGCGTCTGTTTTCCCATCGTCGCCTCGATGACTGGTGGTCGGTCTTGGTCACGTGGTCACTTTCTTATAAAGATGGCCCACGCGGGGCATCATCTGCGCTGGGTGTGGCCGCTTCTAAGCGAGCATCGCTATTGATATTTACTAGTTGTATTTCGACAACATGTTGCAAAGTTCGCGTGAGCTTATCCGCAAGGGTACGGCAGCTCAGGGTGTTGGCTTTTGGGCGCAGACACGGCTGAAAGTGCGAGGATTCTTTTGATGATCTCAAGGGGCAAAAACGAAGCAACGCGACGTGCTGCTTGCCTAACTATCTTTTGGCTTGGGAAACTTCCTCGCACATATAATACGTAGCTGTGCCAAGTAGAGTTGCACGTCCGCTTCGTCTACCTTACGTGGGCCACAACTCTATTGACCGTTATGCTGCCCTTGACTTACTGGCGATGTGATGCGTAATAGATCTTCTACTTCGATCGCTTCACTTAGAGGAATATTTCTCAGCACAAAATTTCGTAACGCACTGTTCAGGGTCCGTAGTGCTTCCCTTGCAGCACCGACCGCTGCAGAAAGTTTCAGTATTCAATAATTTTTATAATGACTCCTTTTCATAGTGACATGAAGGAATAAAACATCTCCTGATTGAAATTTCAAGAATTAGAGCAACTGCTGAGTGCCAGAGCCTCAGCCAGTATATAAGCTCCAGTTTGCTTTATAATATCACATCGTCAAATACAGAATCCTACTCGCAGAAGCCGCCAAATGCTCTGACGTCTCAACTGAACCCTCGGTTCTGGATACTTCACGGAGAGAATAGCGGATAGACATAAAGACAGAAGGAAAACGAACCGAAACTCGACCAGCAGGTCATAAAGGTTGCCCTTTGAATGCGTCCCTTGCATCACCCACTCAACGGGTCAGCCGAGAGGTGGGAAATGAGCAGTTTCTTGAGAGCACAGTACATACTCTTTGGGAACAAAAATCTACGAGTTACCACTGCCTTACTTCTAGTTGCCGACAAGAAGAATGTTTGGATCTCAGGGGCATTTATTTACGGAATTATCGTCATTTTTTGCATATTATTTGGCACCTAATCATTAGCTATTCGCCATGAAGATTGCAAAATAAATTAGTTCACAGTAAATCCTGAATGAAATTTCATTATCGCGAGGCAAATGAACACTTGCTTCCACAGTGTGCTGATTCGTCTCGTGCATCCCGCGTGTTTGAGTGAGCGAGTGAAGAACTTGACTCTCGTAAAGAGATTCTCCCGTCGTGCTTGAGTAGCGCGCAGTAATTAGGGAACCATAACCACCTGGCCGTGGTCTTAACACTGCTAAAATGCAATCTATTTCTTTCATTCCACATGCATGTAACACAGGATAAAATATTTATAGTTGGAAACGCGCATGCGAAAGCACGGCACACGCCCTGTTCGGCATACTCCCCATCGACACGCTGTTGAGATTGAACGTGCGACCTCACGAAGAAATTAACTGCACAGCACTGTTACCTAATTAGTTATAGAGCAACGGCATGTATTATTTGCTGCCGTAAAGGTGCACCCAAGTTGTTCAACATGCATTATACCTTCTGAACTGTGCAAATCCCTAGTTCAGCGTTCGACGCTCCAACTGTGCCGGACCAAATACAGCGACCGTGCCGGCACTGAGCCAGTGATCGCGGTACTTTTCCTGCTCCACTGATTTTACGGCCGCCAGGTTGGAGGCGCCACCTGGGTGAAAGCGGTGAAAGCGGACTGAGAGGATCGCGGTGGACGCTCCGTAACGAGGCGACACAGTGCTGCCGTACGGATACTCACGTTGAACTGGGAACAAGCGTAGGAGCCGAGTACGCGAGAATGGCGTTGGCCGGTGCTACCAATCTTGCAATGAGGTGCCTGATTGCCACCAGCGATAGCTTTCTAAACTCTTCGTTGCGAATTGAAATGAGTTTCCACTTGGCTGCTATGCTGTTACCCATTTCCTCACTGTGTGCGAGGAATAATAGTAACTGCACTGAATTAATTCCTTTACCGCGATTATTGCCTGCCTAATTTTCATAAAATCTATGTCAGCATTTTTAGTCGCGTGGAAACTTACTCCCGCTTGACTGCCTTTTGCTGTTGTCGGTATGGGACTCCGGCACTACATCAAGACAGAGACGCACGGGATGGGGGAACGCAGGGAGGCTTACCTGAACTATGTTCCGGTTGGCTTCCCTGCACTGGGAAAAAGGGATGAGCTGATCGGAAAGCGAGAGAGAGGATTATGTAGTGAGGAGGATTAAGGATGCCAGGTGACGCTATGCTTGCTCAGAAGTCTTAACATTTAATACAAACACGACGCCTGCAAGAGCCTGAGCAGTGTTTGGCCAGCCTTCCCGGCTGACGATCGATGTTGTCACTGTCCGGGGATTTTTTTCGCCGCCGTTGGCCGACGATCTAGAGTACAGCTTAGTTCTTGTTGGGGCCCTAAACACAGGACATTTCCAAACACGTTTTTTTTTTATTTACCCTAAAGGCTGGTGTGGCCATTACATGGTGCGTGTTCGTGTGTTGAGGTAAGGTGCGGCTACCTTTTCTCAAAACCTTTTCCTTTCCTCAAAACCAGTTTTCCTGCTTGCGAGTGCGTCTCAAAGCTTGTCCAGCACCTGAGTCTGTCGTTGCCGCTTTCTTATCGCATCAGACAGGCCCGGGAGGAGATGGACGGTGGTCGGTCAACGAGCGAGGAGCTGTCTTATTGATTTATGTTTTTGCGTACACACCTTCTCGAGTTTTCACGTCACCTTTCTAGCACGTGTGTGTTGGGGACCATTCGCTTCGCTTGGCTGCGACGCGGAATCTCACGGATGCTTGAGCGCTACTTGTGGCTTGCTTCCTCGGCACTCGGCAAGTCTTCCGTCTACCTCTGCCCCCCCCCTCCCCACACACACACACGCACACACACACACACACACACACACACACACACACACACACACACACACACACACACACACACACACACACACACACACACACACACACACACACACACACACACACACACACACACACACACACACACACACACACACACACACACACACACACACACACACACACACACACACACACACACACACACACACACACACACACACACACACACACACGCGCGCGCGCGCGCGCGCATCATCATCATCAGCCTGACTACGCTTACTGCAGGGCAAAGGCTTCTCCCATGTCTCTCCTGCCCTTGCCAGCTGCGGCCATCGTATCCCCGCAAACGTCTTAATCTCATCCGACCACCTAACTTTCCGCTGCCCCTGCTACGTTTGCCTTCTCTGATCTGGCTGACCTCGGCCTGTTTTCGCCGCTGGTCCCGTCGTCCCATTTCCTTACATAAACCCCTGTCTTACATTATATGTACATACATATTCCCACGCCACGAGCTCTGTAGATGAGGCGCAAACAGCTGTCATTGTAAAAATTTACACGTGACCAGCAAGTATACTGCGAAATACACCACTTGCATGTATTAGGATGTCATTAACCCGCGTTTGTTCCTTCACGCACACTGTCCGCTTCCGGCCTCTTAACGTTACACATAATATCGTTTTTATTTCCATAGCTAGCTGCGTGGTCCTTAAGTTGAACCCTCATCCCTAATCTCTCAGCCCCAGTGCAGGGTAGCCAACCGGGACACCCTTCTGGTTAACATCCTGCCTTCCTTCTTCCTTCTTACTCTTTATCTCTCTCTTTAACGTGCACTGACATCGCACAGCACACGGGCGCCTTAGCGTCCGTGTGCTGTGCGATGTCAGTGCACGTTAAAGATCCCCAGGTGGTCGAAATTATTCCGGAGCCCTCCACTACGGACCTATTTGTTCCTCTCTTCTTTCACTCCCTCCTTTATCCCTTCCCTTACGGCGCGGTTCTGGTGTCCAACGATATATGAGACAGATACTGCGCCATTTCCTTTCCACCAAAAACCAGTTATTATTATTATTATTATTATTATTATTATTATTATTATTATTATTATTATTATTATTATTATTATTATTATTATTATTATTATTATTGTTGTTATTATTATTATTATTATTATTATTATTATTATTATTATTATTATTATTATTATTATTATTATTATTATTATTATTATTATTATTATTATTATTATTATTATTATTATTATTATTATGCATAGGTTAGCTCCGCCTCCATAGGGCAGGTGGTGTAAGCGTACAGCTATTAATGAAACTCGCAGAATATTTGAGAGCCTGTCGCACACCGAATGCTCCATGCTGTCGGTGTCCTTTTTGACGCTTTTTGACATGCATTGCGAGGCCCATTTCTTCCTCTTGATTTCAGCTAGGATGTCATTAACCCGCGTTTGTTCCTTCACGCACACTGTCCGCTTCCGGCCTCTTAACGTTACACATAATATCGTTTTTATTTCCATAGCCAGCTGCGTGGTCCTTAAGTTGAACCCTCATCCCTAATCTCTCAGGCCCAGTGCAGGGTAGCCAACCGGGACACCCTTCTGGTTAACATCCTGCCTTCCTTCTTCCTTCTTACTCTTTATCTCTCTCTCTCTTTTCGTTAGCCTCCACGTTTCTGCCCCATAGGTGATATCTATGGGTTTCTGCCCCATAGATGCAGCTGTTGCATACTTTTCTTTTGGGAGACATTGGTAAACTGCCATTCATGATCTGAAAAAACGTGCCATATGCGCTCCACCCGATTCTTATTCTTCTAGTTATTTCCTTTCATGGTCAGGATCAGCGGCCACTGCCTGCCCTAAATAGATCTTAGAAGTAGATTCAACAATGCCTGCATCTGCTGAGGTTTCCACTCAGTCAAATGCTTTCTCGTAATCAATGAAGGCAATATATAAGGGTTGGCTGTAATCTGCGAATTTCTCTATCACCTAATAGATAGAGAAATGCCCTCCCGGCCCCTACAACTAGCTCTGTAAAAATTTTAGTGACTGTGACTAGAGGCGAGCCGCGTGTAGGCCGGGTAGAGAGTGTCTCGCCCCTGTGTAGGTTGGAGAGGGTTTCAGAAGTTAGGCTTCGCGATACAGTCACTGCGTGGCTTTCGTTCCCCCTCGAAAGAGGATCCGGCGGGAGTGTCCCAAGAGGCACCTTTCTTCAGAAATCATGCTGCTTGCCACTTTAGGGATCCTTAAATCTGAATTTCGAAGCGCGAATCCGCTTTCCATTCGGAAGGATGTTGTTAGCACGACTGCTATTACGACGTGAAATTCGGAGCTGCCCTTCCGACTTTAAAATAAGTCCATGACAGCCCATTCATTGGCAATTTTCTATCCGTTCCTGCGAAGACTCTCCGCTTTCTTTGCCGACCGGCTGTGGCAGTGGAATTCGGCCGCTCCTATCTCTGTGCGCGAAACATACCTTAAGAAGCCAATTTGCGAACCATTGTTGCCTATCAGGGAGAGCCGGGGCGCGCGCTGCTTTTCGCTTTAGGTATGCGGAGGCTTACTTTCGCGCCCTGTCCTTCCGCCCGAGTGCGCGGCCTCAATGTACACGCAGAAGCTCACCTCCCTTCGCCTTCGGTGCGCAGGCAAATCAGGGCGAAGCGGGGAGAGTGCCGGTTCTTCCAGCGGCGCCACGCTGCACTAGGGCCTTCTCCGCTGCAGACGTGATGTGCAAGCGTACTACAGGGAGCTTACAACAGCAGGGTTCCTTAACGAATTCTCGAAGCGACTTCCGCTCGGTGACGTCGCCACTGCAGCGCCTTTTGTCACTGTGCCTCGCAGAGAGAGCAAAAGGCGAAGGATCGGGAACAAATCTACATTCGAGTTCTATCGATTTTACATTTAAAAAAATGTTATTAACAAAGGTGAAAGAAAATCGCTTGCGTAAGTTTTTTTTTTTCTCCAGGCTCTTGAGGGCCTTGGACACCTTCAAGGTGTGGGTCCAATTAGCGGAATAAACTCATCATGAAATGTGGTTATAGGATTACCTGAAGGGGAGTATAATATCACCAAGTGTTCAGATATTCACTGCTAAATCTCGAACAGTTTTTTATGAATAGGCTACCTCTAATTGTTGTCGAAAAGGTGATGTAGGCGAATTTATTGCTTATCGGCAAAGTATGGATGTATTATGCCCTTGTTTAAGATTTCATTTGCTTATAATAGTGATTTCCGCTTGTCCCCTCCTGTTTGAATCCAATTAGGAGTCTGCAGTAATGCTAATTAAATAGATAATCAATAAATAAAGTGGCATGCGCCTATACGCTCCTTACAGCTACAAAGTAATGCTACATAGCTTTCCCACAAACTTCGAAGCTGAAATATTTGTCCTCGGGGCTCGAACTCTAGAATACTGCACAGCCGAGGCAGTCACTCTACCAAGTCGTCAGCTTCGAGTGGTCAGGGAGAGAAAATATTATCGTCCCAACTCAGGATCGCTGGTTGCAATTGGTGAGTTGAGAAAGGATAGAGATGAAGACGAGAGAAGGCTTTGGGGGAATTCCTCTGGCACAGGAACAGCAAACATACTTTGAATGCGTGCATATGAAGCTCAATGCTCGGGGACATTTACCGAGAATTTCAACAGCAAACTCTACCCTCTAGTTGTGATTGTCACTGAAGACACGCTTAGCACAATCGTTTAGGACTTTTATTTCTTTAATAGAAATATGCACCATTGCACATACATTTGTTCTGCTTTAAAATTATTTTTTTGTCATTCTTAAGCAGCCTCAACTTTCTAAAAACACTTTAGGTAGTGGAACGCAGTGTCTCACCTGTATTCCCGCAGAAGTTAATGAAAGAAAACCTAACGAGAACGTATGTTCACACTGCAGACGCTGCGAAAATTCCGAAAGGATATAACGAGACATGCGACAGAGGTCTTCATTGAAATCGAAGTGCAGGATCCGCGAGTTTCGAGAGTGAAGCGGCTTGTTTCCCTAAGGGTGAATCGGAAACTTCAGGACCGAACTGCGGTGACGTGCGCTTATGTTCTGGCGTTCCTAAATCGAGCGCACATTCATTGGGATTAGGGACACTCGATAGCTGGATATATCTCCGCATTTTACTCCATTCGGCGCACTGCTTTGGCGGTGCTCCTCTCACTTCCCTCGTACTTGACCGTAAATGTTAGAACAAACTGGAAAGCAATCAGTTTTCTCGCTTGATGACTTCAGCCACGAAAAGTCAGGAAACAAAAACTCGAAACGCTCGCCGTCGGCGAGGGACAACAGCTCTATGTCACGGAACGCCTCGAGATTAGAAATTCGTGTCACTCTGCTACCGCTGCCAAAGGCGCCCAGTAATAACGACCGAGGCAAGGAGGGAGGGCACGCCAGCCGAAAAGAAAGAACGTCGGGCCGGGTAATCTCTCTCCGCCGCACTCTCTCTTCGCGTCGACGGACACGCATTACGTCCGCCGATCTGACGCGTCCTCCGCCCAGTTCCATGCAGCGCCATTCTCGAAGCGGCTCTGGTGCCTCTCTCAGCCGTGAAGGATGAAACGCGATACGGCGATCGTACGCTATCTGGCAAGGCTCCTGCCCCAGCTGACCCCTCCTTTCTGTCTCGATGAGAATGGTGCAGTCTTTTCTCTTTAACTGAGAGCTCGAGAAACTCGCTTCTTCAACACTGCGACGACAGGCGCGGACTTAGCTGCGAAGAAGCGGGCAAGCTATATCCAAAGAGCCACTGTCGTAACAGTGCACCGAAGTAATGGGCCGCATCGTAAGTTATTCCAGCGGCTGAGCTATAAAAGCGTTCGCCTGACGGTGGCTGTCGACAGCCACATCGGCTGAACGCGACGATGACAGCGCGTGCGGGCCTCGAAGCTGGCGCTGCACTGCGTGTTGTTGTCGTATGCTGAGCAACCTTCGCGTAGTGGGTCGCCGTGCGCGCACACGTAATCGACAGCGTTTTGACGCGACGCAATTCGTGGCACGGCTAATAACCCCGTCGGCAGCGACAGCGCTTTCGGGAAAAGCGGCGGCGGATCCTGTGCGGTACAGGCGCCGTCGGATAATTAACACCACGTGACTGATCTCACTCGTAGAACATCGTAAACCTCGCACCCTGTCTCCTACTTTGCTGGAGATGCTCTTAGTGCTCATAACATTACCGCCAGGAAGGTTGTGCACCTCCCATGACGCGAGTTATTAAAAGAAATAGAACAAGCAGGATTTGCGTGAGCAATCCAAGCGTGCTTCGCACCGTTCATTTGGCTATGCACTTTTGAAAACTGACGGATAGTGACGAAGTCAACCAACATACCCTTGAAAAATTTTGTCTCACATTATATGCACGTTTGTCTATAAGGTTTCTATATTGTTCATACATAGGCTACAAAGTTATTGCCTTACACTCTCAGTGCACTTTTGTCTATGGACGGTTTGTAGACGCCAAAAAGAATTCTTAGACCTCTAAACAGGCTTGACGTAGTAATTTCGGAAGTGTGAACAATGTATGACAAAACTTTAACTTTACAACTCCATTCTCCTCAAATCACTCGTGTACGTCAAGAAGAATGTAGAAAAAAAATCTTCATTAAAAGACAACAAGGAAATTTTTTCTAGATATTTGGACCGATAGCCTATCAGATTATTTAGCCGTTCAATATAAAGGATGTCATGTAGGTCATCCATTACATCTATATAGAAAAAAAATAATGCTGGAACCTTGATTGGATTACAAGGATACGTCGCTTGCACCCAAGTTAAGAATTCCTAGCTTGTTCTATTTGAACTGGCAACGAGTTCCAAATTTTCACTCCAGCGTTTCCTATTCGTCTTTCTTGTATGCACTGCGACAGATTGCAAGATTAAAATTACCTTTACTGTCTTACCTGGTGTTACGGACAGGTACGCTAAACCTACGGAGAGATAGAGGGTTGATGCTATTTATGGTGTTCCTGACAAAGAGAGATATTTTCTAGTCGCGTAAAATATAAACAACATTACTTGAAGCGCGTCGAAGACATTATTGCTACAACTGTCCGAAGGAGATAAACCCATGGTTTGCAAAGCGCGTTTCGTAGCCACAATAATGGTAATAAATGTACTGTACGTTAGTGCCAATGACTCACTGCAATAACTGAGATGTATGTGACTTATGTGAAATACAGTGATCAAAAAATAGTCCACGGAAAGCGCTTTTATGCCTTTGCCATGTAAAGCAGCCGTTTGCAAACTTTTTTCATACAATATATATGCACCTATTCTTTCAAACTGAGTAATTGGAAGCTAAGTATTGGAAGCAAAAAACATTTTGAACAAACCACTTAGAAAAAATTTGGCAGGGACACTAAAACTGCTTACGTGCGGGAATGCGAAAGCATTACTGTCCCTGGAAGCACTGACACCTACCCGCACACACACACACACGCGTATGACACCACCCGGAACGCTGTACGACGAAGAGTCACATTATAATTTTGATACGAAAAATGCTTTTTTAGGAAAACAAATGGCGCAGTAACTGCCTTAGATATCTAGGGACACCTCAACTACGACTTAAGGGGACCGGTAAAGAGCCTGAGAAGGCAGGCAATAGAAGGTGCATATGTCGTCCGATCGGATCCCTGTTGCAAGCTATCCTCCAGCTTCACTAGCGCATGTAAGCGGTACGCATCGAGAAATGGTATGACCCCACACGAAACGCTGTACGACAAATAATTGCGCCATAATGTTTCGTACAAATGTCATCGGAAAAACTGGCGCCACATTGCGGTCGGCCAGAATGGAGTATTTATATACTTACGACATGTATATGGTTGTCTGAAATGGCGGTGTTTGGCTTACTGTGTGCGTCCTACGGCCGCTTGATGACGTCATCATGTTTTTCTGGTCATTGCTGGGATTTTCTGCACCATCTGCGAGTACACACACTAACACACGCTGCCAGCGTTTCTCGTAATGAAACTAGTAATGCTTTCGCACTAATAAATTAACAAAAAAACTTTTTGAATTTGTTTTCTAGTGTTTAAACATGGATTGTTATTGCGAAACCATACCAACACGCGTAACAGTTCATTTTCCTCGGTATTCACGGTGCGGGCAGAATTATTCCGCCTATCGATGCAGAGTCAGGCGGCACGTCTCTGTTCACCGCTTTGCCTCGTGAAATCACGAAGAAAGCACTCCCATAGGTACGGGTGCGGACATAATAAACGAAGCACACTATTTCGTTCTCATTGGAATCAAGCCTCCCCTATCGGACATGAAGAAGCAATATTTGTACACGAGAAACCACACTGTAGCGTTCACTACCAGACTGCACGAGCCACAACTGCCCTTTTCATTTACGAAACGCGTGAAAAATGTTTGCTCTGTTTACTACACACGCCTGCCGGCTACACTTCACTGTCATGGCTGCTCGTTAAAACACACAGCAAATTTACAATCCTCCGTCGAAACGCGATTCAGCTGACAGGCAGCTCCCAGTGGACGCGTGCCAGCTTAAATCATATATGCTGAGTAGCAACCACAAGACCAAGACCACCCAGTTGTCCCCGTGGCGTAGGATAGAAGAACTGCGTCCTTCTCCTCCTCCTCCAGTGATTTTATTTACTGCCATCAAACGGCCGCATTCCCCATGGATACAGTGGTTGGAGAATGGCGCGCAGAATACAGAACTATCGATTATTTAGAAGGACAGCCGGAGAAGTTTTTGGTTTTAGCCTCTGCATGTGCGCCGTTTTTATCTACATGTTGTATCGTCTCGACAGTTCTCAATGGCACGAAAAAAATATCCGAAGGGCCGTTCTCGACCCCCACTAACGATCGGCTACCTCGGGCACTATTCTGGGCGAAGTTTCCAGCACCGTCGATGGTTTCGTTCAAAGCATCAGCTCTGGCATTGTGTTACACCTTTGTTAAAAAGGCCACCTGTGCCCGCATCGCTCATTATTCTTTTAAAACACGAACGCCAGGAACAGGAACTCTGCTTATACAGCACTTTACCGGTGCTTTCGAACCTTCTTGTTTGGTAAGGATGCTCAGGGGCTCGCGAGCTGCGTTCAGAAGAAAAGCGCCTATTCTTAGAGGTCGTCCGAAGGATCTGTGTGCGACAGAAACAAAGGTCTAACGCGCGAGTAGGGAGCCACTCGTCTTGCAAGCAATTAACTCGTATAGAGTTTTCGGTGTTCGCACCCCCGCTTGACGATCGACCGCAAGCGCGATCGCATTCAGTAATCTGTCAGCCCGGTTCTGCTTACTGATTTCCGCAGGTAGTTTACGTCCTCTATACTTTCCCCGCACTCTGCCTTCTTGCGCCGCAGCCACTGGCAGCACTTGAGAAGCACGGGCTGACCGCGCGTCCACTGAAACCACACGCACTCCGCTCCTTTTCGCACGCATCAGCTACAGAGGGCAGACCGTGAAAGCGCAGCAATTTGCATCTCGATGGAGAGTTATTTTGGTCGTCGGGACGGAGCGGTGACCAACTCGGCCCGGTCGTGTCCGTGTAACGCTCTCGCCGGCACTTGATAGCCATCGGCTGTCTCGGTGGTCTCTTCCGAGAGAGCAAACTGAAAGCTGGCTCCTCGCAGGCGTACAAAGGGCAGTGCGCCACTGAACACTTTTTTGTCGCAGGGGGCGGCCAAGCTGAGCGCAAGAAATGCCCACCTGTGGCAGCATCCGTCCGCTCGCGGGCTATCGCTGTACACGGGAGCGCGAGTCGCGCCGGGAAGCGGACGCGCCGATGACCTCTGGCGCGCCTTCAGTGTACGCGCCATACCACTGCTTCTTTGGAAAGACTGCCGAGGAAATTGTTGTCCCACGGCTCGGCACCCCACATCCTGGTGCGTTTGCGGGGACTGCTACCATTGCTGCCTTGCAACTCCGCTTTCTGACTGACTAATGAAGGTCATTCGTTTGTACCACAAAATCTAGATGATAAAAACACGCAATGTGACAACTATATCTGCTTATCATCGCGGATGGAGGGTTTATTTCCAGCGTTTCTTTCAAATTTTCAGTATCCCTTTAAAGAATTTTTGAATGAATTGGGCGGCAAGAGATGACCTTCTATGATTTAATTTGCGAGACGGCCAGGGGGAGGGTGGACCGGGCCGCCGGACTTTGGCTGGGGCCATCTAGTTGGCCCGGCTGTAAGCAGTGACATGTGGCCCTCAAGGTGCTGCTGCGATGTTGAGCCGGAAACGAACCGCCGCTGCGGTGGGCGTGAAATCTTGCAACAATTTATCGGTGTCATGGAATTCCATCTAGGGAGTATAGGAGCGGCGAAGGATGGAAGGGGCTCCATTTAGGGTAGTTTTGCGTCACAGTCGCGCGAAATACTAAGGCTATAGTTTTGCGTCACAGTCGCGCGAAATACTAAGGCTAACGGCTAAGGCACGTTACCGTATTTATCGTTAGGGTTCACGAGGAGGCTGCGGCCGAGACAAGTGCTCGAAGGAAAGCACTTCTGCGTGCATTGGCAGCCAAACGGCAGTCATGTGCAGGCGGTGTTCTCCGTCGACCCGGTAAGAAGCAAGAAAAGCGTTTGATCAGAGTGTAAGAAATCGCTCTATCCAGTGCGAGAGGAGAGAGAGCTGGTGTGAAAAACAGTTCTTTCGACACTTGCAGCTTTCAGTTGCGATCGCCTTGGCCGCGGATGAAGAGCATATCTGCAGAATTAACGCGGTATGTGAAGGCGGCCAGCGCCGCTTGACAGCTGCCATTTACGCCAACGTTCGCTTAGTTACGTATTAACAGGACGATCTAGAACCCGTCCAACAATGTTATAAGAGCGCATATCGCAGGTTCCTGCAGTTTTCCCGCCCCTAAAACTGACAGAGGAAGCACTCAAGGATTCAGCCTCCGAGACGTGCGGCTTTCTGCCGTCCCCCGAAGGGACACCGACAGCGCCATCATCAGTGATCAGTTTGTGGCGTCATTCAGGTTCAATTTGTGCGCATGGGTTGCCCCAAGTACACGCGCTACGACTTTTCATTACGTGGCTGAAGACACACATTCACGAAAAATAGAAAAATAGTAGTATTTTTAAGACCCACGCTGGAACTCAATATGCAATTCAAGCTGAAGTGATGTCATCAAGAAAACATCTGTGTCTGACAAAACTCACGTGCTGTTCGGAAGCTAGAATCGGTGATTCTGCTTGGAACACCTGCGAAGGCCAATAATGATGACTGTGGTCATCGCGATAGGTATTGCTCGTGATACAGCATTACATTCACGGCATCCTATTACTCCACGCTTTCCATTTTTGCCACGTGGATTTTTTTTTAATGCGGGAGCGTGCCTGCTGGCATAAAGTATTTGCTCATGGTGATGATTACCAGCTGGAGAAGTAGGAGCAGCCGGCACACAGTCGACGAGCATTAAAACAATGTACTTTGGCTTTAAGACTCATAATAGCCAGCATCAGAATCCAATCATCCCATAAAGACAAACGTACAGCAAACACTGGTACAACGACAGCTCGGAACAATGCATCGTTTGCTGCTCCGTCCGGCTTTCCGCTCGAGACAGCGGGC
This sequence comes from Amblyomma americanum, assembly GCA_030143305.2. Taxonomy (NCBI): domain Eukaryota; kingdom Metazoa; phylum Arthropoda; class Arachnida; order Ixodida; family Ixodidae; genus Amblyomma; species Amblyomma americanum. The sequence goes on along the minus strand of JARKHS020032333.1, from coordinate 42,411 downwards.
TTTGTGTGACGTGCGACCACTTTAGGGAATAACCATGCATGGTCTTTGAAGACTAATAAAAAAGCTGTGCAGCCAGGAGCCAGGAACATAGCACTTTAAACTACACGAGGGATCCATGATGATTGTGGCAGTCTTCATAGCATAGAGTCGTCTCTAATGCATTGGTAGCGAACTTTGCTGCGCTGCTGCCGTGCAGCCTATGTACGCTTCACCTCGGCTCGTGCTAGGCATCAACTACACGTCCCCGCTCCTCCACCCAGGATCGACGGAAAGGGGTCAAGAGTAGCGGTCACTGGCAGTGTTGCATACTGCATCCGCGCCGAGGCAGGCCGTGGCGCGGCGTGGGCACAGTCTGATCCATGCACGGCCCACTCATCCTACGTGCCTCGGACGCCGAGGCCCGCCCTTAGTGTGTACCGGCACCCGAGACAACACGAAGGGCAGGCAGGCACTACCTCTGCCCAGGCGTGTCAGCCAATGTGAGATAAAGCAAGCGCGAAGCGTTCTACAGCATCGGAATTGACCCATTGTCACTGTGAGGCAGAACCTTGAATTTTTTTAGCGCAGATATGCACTCTGGGCACGTGGTCTAAATTTCCAAAGCAACTCCTTTGTGTCCGCAGTGCAGGCCTCACCTGCATGTAGCGATCAAGAACACCCATGTCTTTTTCGGCATGCGCTATGGCGTTCACATGGACAGCATTAGCACAGACAGTAAACAGGGTGTTTCACGTAACTTGCAGGATTTTAAAAAATGTGGCGCACCGCAGCTGGGTGAAACCAGCAACACATTTTTTCCCGTCATGTGGCGCTCCTCACAGTAATTTTATATCCCGCTTAATTAGCTATTAACTTCCTGCGGTCGAATGTCGCGAATTCGCGACAGACCGTTGGTGAGTTTAAACGCACGAACAAGAATACCTCGGTTTCAGACAATATTTGATTGACTCTAGCAATCACTTAATAGCGAAGCGTCATTTTAGTACTTATCTACGAAATTCTATGTGCCATTTCTTGCACAGAAGAAATACTGCAGGAAACCTGATCGTTTTCTTTCACTTTCATCGCCATCGTGAAAATGCAGTAAGCTAATGAGTTACAAAGAAAATGTTCTTCAGTTCATTAATTCCCTTCTATGCAACAACTTTGTTTTGAAAAAAAAAAGCAGTTGTAACAATTTGGGATAAATTGCGTAGGGAGCAGTACGTCGCGTTTTCTCATCAGCAGGACATAAGGAATAGTTTAGAGGCAGTTTTTTTTTTTTGCTAACTGAATTACCATTGAAGAGTAAAAATTTAGCTAACAGGCAACTTCTGCAGGTTCCCAGATAGACCGAATCCCTTTGGAGGCGAAAACAGCTGTCTTAGCGATAGCGACCGCAATTGTGTATCATAATGCTCACGAAATGGATACTGCTAATTGGGCGAACCTCGCATCGGGAGCACCAGAGAGCAAATTCCTGGCTGCAATTTGGGCACGGGTGCTGGGATGAAGAAAAAAAAAGGAAGCTACAGAGAGAAAGAATCCTGTGCAGATGGAGTAGGTGTGATGGTCGCAAAATGGTACAGAAAAGGCGGATCAGTGGCCAGCACAAGCGATACTGCTGCGTAGGTAGGACAGCGCGAAAAGTACGACAGGAAGGAAAATAAAATTCTGGACGTGCTGTAGCCAATGATTCCTGACGCAACTTATTTACGGATGGTGTCGATTTATTTCTTACAATGATGGCATATTATAGGATTTCTCTGAAGCGGTGGTAGTGAAAACGTTTACTGGGAAAGATAGAGGAAAGCTTCCGTAGAAGGAAGGGACTCTGAGTGCAAGACTTCAGTGCGATGGGCCGCACAGCATAGGACAGTGGCCAGCCATCAATGAGAAACGGCAGCGCTTCAAGATGCCACGATGCAAAGGTCAGCCAGGGTATGCCAAAAGTAAGCGTCATCTTTGAATTATACGCAACTGCGTTATTAGCAACTATTAGGAGCACTGTAGTAAGCGGAAATCTCTGAATAGATGTATATTTTTGCACTTCACGCCTCTTCTTACGTTTTGGCGACAAACCTACAAAATGCACGCCATGGCAGCACAATGTCTGGAAGCTTTTTGTTTTTCATGTTCATAGAACCCAAGAAAAGAGTTATATATAAAAATCAATTTTTTCTTTAGATAAAAAAAGTCGCGGTTAACTTAAAGTAATTATGCAAACGTGCTGTTCGATTTTCAGAAACAACCATTACAGTTCTTTCTAGCAATGTATCTTCTACGGGGTCCTCTTTTGCATCTTTGAAATAAATCCCGAGAAATGTGAAAATAAAGGCACGTAAATGTGCATTACAGCGCTGTCAACCGCATGTGGAACGCATGAAGCGTGCGCACTCACCGTCTCGAAACGAACGGCCGACGCCGCTTGCAGACTAGTCTTGAAAGTGCGCCAACCCATACTACCTGTGCGTTATCACTAGGGCCACGGCGGTGAAAGCTACTCTACCACCAATTGGCCACCTATTACAGACGCTAGCGCCTGTTCCTCCTTCTCGATCCAGGCTCTTAGCGGGAGGGGCGATATAACAGTGTTAATCTCCATGACAACGGAGGACCGAAACACGCGGGCACGGGGGGTGTTCGCATGGCATCTGCAATTCACACTCGCATTAGTCAAAAATGGGGCCCGCTAGGCGAGGTGGGAGGATGTATCTAAGCAGCGCTTAGAAAATAACTCAGAGGACGATAACGATACTCGGTAACGTGTAATTACAGCGCAGCTCTGTTTATAGTAATTTATTTTGATTCTTTTGTTATGTGCCATCTCTGCAAGGCCGGCACTGAGCTTCAACCTTGAGGGCTCCAATGAAGCAGTCTTGGATACTCCGGCGCTGCGCCTCAGGCTAGCGGACGTGTCTTTGTTCTGCCCTGATTGTTAGCGGTTAGTTACGTCTCCAGATATCAAAGTGCGGCGGTGCAGATGTAATCGAGAAAATTTTATCAGTATATGCGTTTATCACGTAATTTATCAAATTCTTTATAAAATTGACTAAGGTGACCGTTTGGGCTACTTGGTGGGACGTAATGACGAGTTACAAAACGGGAGGAACAGAACACAGCGCTGGTTCTTGTCTCTCAGTTGCGTTCTGTTGATGCCGTGCTGTACCTCGGCACTTTAGCAAAATAAAAATAAAATGTGCCGTTGGTGTTTTCTGGTTTCCTTCAAATCACAAAACCACAAAAAGTCCAACGCGCGCTCGCAACAGACGACGGAACAGCGAATGCGTACAGCAACTCTGCATTAGGTTTCTACGTCACCGAAACCGAATAGACAGGCAATAAGAAAATGGCTGCAATAAATTGCCTAAAGCACACTACGACGTATTTCCCCCAGTCCTGTTGTTCATAAATCCCTGCTTACCGTTGGCAGCAAAACAACCTAAACATTTTGTGTCCCTATACTTCTATAAGAGTAACGGGTCAAACTGCATCGCCGTTTTGAGGCAACACAGCAAGGGAAGCGGCATTGCAACAGATTCATACGATTGTTTTTTTTTTTATCACAGCTGTTATTACAAGAAGTTACTGACACGGGCGGGTCCACCTGTTGCCTTTTCGTCCAACAGTTTGCGTAAACTCAGCGGTGCAGTATTAAGAGCGGGCTCTAACCGAACAGGCGACCCATCACCTGGGATGCTAAATTATTTATAAATAAAGATTTTGTGACTTGCAGTGTATGAATTCACCTTCGGCAGGTGTCAACAGTTGTTACCCTTAAGTTCTTTTTTTCGGTGAGACACGTTTCAAGGCTGCCAATGCAACATATCTGCGCGTTTAACAGGCCGACTGTGGAACAACGAAGCTTTAGGGCTCTCCTTTCCCCATAGTCTGCCTTTACAGTGCCACAAAAAATCAAAAAATTAATATGCTGTGTAAAAAAAAGGTTTTGAGTAGAAATACCGAGCGTAGACAGAAAGATCAGAGGCGTTTGACTGCAGTGCAGTAGACAACACTGCCTCGCTCACTAATCGCAAAGGCGCACCGCCAAACAGCGTGATTCAACGAACTTGGTCTGGTTCGACCAAATCACAGAGTCTAAAAGCCTGCTGCTGCAAAGGGTGAACTTGACAGCCATGTATTTACTGCACGATCAAGAGCTTCCGGAAAACGAACGCAATAAGGTGAAGATTTTGTCCTCAGTCCATTTTATCAAGTCACTTCTCATTTTATTGTGCAAAGTCGCCACATTTGCGTGCTGTTTATAAGTTAGCCCGTGACAATAGTTCAAGTGATGTCTCACTCACAGTAGTTTATTCGTATCGTAAAGAGCGCAACCTCGTCTTTTCGTTTTGTATTTCTTTTCTCTGAAAATTATCCTCTCTTCTCGAGAATTAGCCAAATTTTCCCCCTGTGCTGTAGCGGTTGAGACTGGGGCGTAGATTCCTGTGAACCCAAATTTAATCAGTACAGCGCCCGAATGTGTAAAAATACAAACCAAATAGTTAAGAGAACCCAGCTTTACATCCAGGTTCGCAAGAGGAATGCGATGTTTAATATCTAGCGCCCGTCGCTTGTCGAAACACAAAGTAAAACTGGAATGCTGCTTCGCCGGCGCTCCTAACGTGTAAGGAAAACTAAATGCCTTGCGAGGTTTTTCTGCCCTACTACTCGTAAACCATTCGAGCGAGTCTGAAACGTTCGGGAACAATGCGGGACACAGCACCCGCTGCTGTCCTTGGTCTGCCCTGCAGCAATTTTGTTTGATGACTGCGGTGGAAATCGAAGTATTCGTTCAGGACGTTCGGAAGGACACACAAAAACTTCGAGGCAGAGGAAGACCGCAGAGAAAAACCGCATGCACGTGATGCCATTCGGTCTTCCGAGAACGCTTCCTCGCTTTTGTTGTCTCCCGTTCAGGCAGCGGGCGACGCGACCAGCCCAGATGTCCGTCCCACGATGCCCCGTTAGGCGTGACTAAACGGCAACGACACGGGAAGCTCGGAAAAACCTTCGTTTTCAGCGCGTGTGCTAATATTATTCCTGGCGTCAGCCTTGGTGCTTGCCCCCACAGGGCGAGTAAGCTCCTCATCAATCCGTCCGCCGCGAAACCGGAGTGGCAAGCTCTGCCTGTTTGCGCTGGCTGTTGTGCCTGGCTGCACGCGTTTGCAGGCACCTCTGCGAGCCTTGGCGCACGGGAGACGAACAACAGAGAGGCCGCCCACGGACGCGTCCTTCGTCGGGACACGCGCGCCGTCAGCTTCATTAGCCCCGCAACGGGCAGCGTAATTTTGCTGTCCGAGCGACGACGCGCCTCTGCTGCGCGCTGCCGCCTTGAAGGGGAGCGATGCTCCAAGAAAGAACAACCTGCGCTGACCCCGGGCGACCGTTTCACACGCCCGCCTAGTGCGGAGGCGTTGCAGCAGCCGCTTTACGTGCGGTCTGCGGATGTGAAAGTTAAAACGGCCGTTGACGTTCTAGGCGGGTTTACGGGGTCGATTCGAGTGGTATGCCTTTGGTGTCATAACAATCTCTCACATCCTTTTTAAAGCACAACTTGTTGTTCAAGCGTGCATGCTTGCGTAGCATTTAGCATTGGTTCTTCTTCATGCATTTGCTAATTAATTATTATTTCATTAATTAATAATTCATTAATTATCTAATTTCTTCATACGTGCGTACATACTATCAGCCCCACCAAGACAAAAATAGAAGTCGAAAACAAATTATTGTCACAACCACCGAATTGAACAGGCAGAATCAAGTACATCATGGCATTGGTATGAAATTACTGTTTTAAATAAGCGGAAAGGAAGGTATAAAACTGCTCTCGATAATGCCTGTTGGGAAGGTGACCTGGAGACTAAAAGAAAAAAGAAATATATCGAGCAATATTTAAAATGTTTCTACCTGGAAGTCCATATTATGTTTTTTCACGATTTAAACATGCATTTACTTAATTCATGCATCGTCCTTTAATCGCTAGAGCTGAACCATTTGGGAAGCAATATAAAGCGTTGGCCTTTCTTCGCTCCTCTGGGAAAGCGCAGTTAAGTATTCTTGAACATGAAGAGTAGTCAGAGAATCTAGCTTTGAGTTGCCGCCGAAAATATAGCCTTTGTATTACAGCGCTTTTCCCTGCCTTCTCCGCCTAGGAAACTGTTACTCATAATCATCATCAGCCTGACTACGCCCACTGCAGGGCACAGTCTTCTCCCATGTCTCTCCAGCTAACCCTGCCATTTGCCACCTGCGGCCGCTGTATCCCAGCAAACTTCTTAATCTCATCCTCCCGCCTAACTTTCTGCCGCACCCTACTACGCTTGCCTTCTCAAGAAACTGTTATTGGTTAAGCCCAATCAGGGTACCATTTCCTGTTTTTTGTGCGGATAGTTGACGCTTAAATGGAGTACGGCTGAAGGCACAAGATTGAATTATGCCACAGCGGTCGTGAAGCACGGCCTCCAGCAGGACCACACGGTAGTCTTTGCGGAGCTCTCGACTAAACAAGAAAGACCAGAATTTTTGGAGGTCGGCTAAAGTTTGAAGCGTAATACAATGCAGTGCAATACGATGCGATACAATAGGATAGGATAGGATAGGATAGGATAGGATAGGATAGGATAGGATAGGATAGGGTAGGATAGGATAGGATAGGATAGGATAGGATGCGATACGATGCGATGCAATACGATGCGATGCGATGTGACGCGATGCAGTACGATGCCATGTGATGCGATACATTACGATAAGATACGATAAAATACAACGGTACGATACATTATATTACAATACATTATGCAACAATCGAATGTGGTACTATGAGAGGCACTTTCAAACTACGTGCTGATATCAAAGGACATCCCGTAAACCTTACAAGGACCTCTAGGACGAAATGTTTTTATCAACTTAATGTTACATGCTGTGCATTAGTTGGCAGGCCTCAACAACTTTCATTCTTCAATCCGGAAACATGTTATTGGGATCAAGCTAATCGTTGAGGAAACGTGCAGCTCTCATTTACAGTACACCTCCTTTAGATAAAAAAGGTGAAGAGTATATTAGTGGACGGTCATTTGGATTACCATCGCTCCCTTGCGCAGCGCCAGTTGTCCGGTAAAGTTGTGAAGCTATATAGATAGCGTGATGTCTTATGTTGTAATATGCCTATACTCTCGGCATAGTTTCTAGAAGAGTAAATTTACGCTACTGATTTCAGACGAGCGCACAGAAAGACATGAAAGGACGGGCGCTGTCGGCAAAACGACGCTAAAATGCGTATGCAATCGTATCTTGACCCTCACAGAATTTCACTTAAGTTATACTGAAAAGCACCCACAGCAGCCTTCGATTGGTACAAAACCAGGATCGTGATTAGAAAAAAAAGGGAAATAGTTGACATTGCTCCTACGGATGACAGTGAAATTAAAATATCCTTCGTTTCAGCAAAATGACAAGATTTGCAGCTTCGACACTATTGTGCACTCCGTTCGTTCCAAGTGTCGGCACTGACATTTAAATAGGCCAACATTTAGCAGGATTCATTTTCATTAATAATGGCGAAGTAAGTGAAAGAATGACGGGCGCAAACCTTAGTTAGTGATCAGACGAGTGATCAGCAATAGCTGGTTCAGGAAATGATTGACGAAATGATGCCGCAATGCATAAGCATTCTGACGGACGATCATTTTCTAGCCCTTCTCGACAATCACTTATATCCGCATGTCAAGCCCGTACCTAAGGATCCTGTCGGACAGTCGTTCTCATGCTCTGTCAACCCCCTTGCACGTTCTTCGTCCTCTTCGGCCCACATTAACGTTTTCGTGCTGTGGCCACCCGTTCACGCGTTGCGTCATAAGCACGAGATCTCCCCGACGCCGCTCCGCCTAGGCGAAGGCTTTGCCCACATCTCCCACCACCAGCGTAGTCCGATAACGCTCCCGCTTTTACACCCCTTCTTATAGAGCGGCACCGTAACAGCACTACGAGAAGGCGTGCACAGCTTCTCTACACGCGTGGCACCACCGGAAGTGACGAGCGAGCGTTGTCCTGTCACCCACTGGGTGTCACTCGCCACGCATGGGGGGTTACTCGAACACGACGAAGTGAAGAAGGGTTGCAGAGGTGCTGCACGGGAACGGGAACGCTCTGACACGCTGACTGCCGAAGGACTGAAATGACGAGAGTCGCGTGATGCTGACGGGACGCCGAGCCGGTGGGCTCCATGTGGACACAGACTTTTCATTCTTCTTCCGTCCGGTTCCGCTGACGTTCCTAGAGTGTACGTGCCCGGTTACGAACAAAGAAAAGGCTGCAGAGCGAGTGTCGCACTTCGGGCGGAAACCTGAGACACGCCGTGACAGAAGGCGCGAGGAGGGGGCGAAAGGAACGAGGTAGGGCCACTGCAATGAAAGGCTGCCAATTAATTATGACTATCTGGGGGGGGGGGGGGGGGGTTCAAACGTGCACTGACGTCGCGCAGCACACTTAAATTTACTTATGCACTTCGCATCCGTCAAAATGGGACCACCGCGGCGAAATTACATCTCGTGTCACCGTGCTCGTCTCCCCAAAGCCACTGTCACTCAACCACTACAAAAGACGCCTTCTTTATTATGCTCGCGCTTTCTGTTTACCGGTTGGTTTACATTCCTAGGTCCTCTGCTGTCGGAATGAATAAAAGCGTCATTTACACCGAGTGCAGTCGACCTCAGTTCTTTCCGAAGTGCAATGGCATGGACATTCTGGAAACCGTCGAGTGACCCTTAAAATTGCACAAGGGAACAATTACTGTATTTAGAAAGAGCGATGTTAACCTTGTGGAAATATTGAGCTGGACGGCGGGAGCGGGTCCATTTCTGAGCTAGGCAAAATGACGCAACAACAGGAAACAGGACGACACTAGCGCCTGTCCTGTCTTGAATGTCTGGATGGAGTAACCACTTCGCCTAATCAATAGCCATAGTTGTCTTTCAACTGTAGGTGAGTTGGAAACACTAATATATACGAAACAAGCCAATCATAAAAAAAAGAGAAGTAGAAAACATGCGTGGGTGACCCGTACGCTTTCTCTTCGCTTCTTCTTCGGGAGCTTCCAACTATATTATTTTATTTTCCGCTTTTGCGGCACCTTATTTGGTTAGCTGCATCCTCCATTCACAACCCAGAAACACATAAGGGAACTTCGGCTCAAGTTCAACTACGACATCCCAAGAACGGATCACTTAATCTTAGATGCGATGAAGAGGTCCGCCGGAAGAGGTAGCACAAACAACAATAATGGGGATGGCAGAAAGCCCACATTATTTCGATGGAGGCCGTATACATTCTCGTACAAAATTTATAATTCTGTATGTTCTCATTAGGCACGACGCCCACAAACATTTCGGCGGTGCGCGTATGATTCTCGTTAAAAGCCAACAAAAGGTGGACATTGAATGTGTAACGGAGCGGTCGGAATTCAGTGCGACGGCAGCTTCTTCCGTGACATTTATTGCACAATGGGACGAGTTTCTAGGTTAATCATCTCGGTTGTCTCGGTGGCGAGATGAATAGTACGGGGAGCGTCTTTCAGTTGCACCCTTGCGTGCAGCCGAGTTTTGATCGCCTCTGCTGTGCCTCCATACATTTTGCGGCTCGTCGGAAGTAGCCGACACAGTCAGCGAATCTGTGGCTTCCCCATCCTGTGATATGTCCTGTGTGGTTCGAAACTGTTGCGCTAGTGCCTGCGCGGGGAACGGAGTCGATCGCTTATCTGAACAGCGAGTTCTGGCAGCTGCCTGGTGTCTTGACAGGAGTAGCAGCTCCTATTGTTCGCTCGTGGAGGGATTCGCGCAGGCCGCTAGCCAGACGGGAAATAATTGGTTGATGGACGTGTCACGTAAGTAATTAATTCTGCATTAAACGTCACAAGTTTTGTGGGAATCGCATTCTCGAGTCTCCTTGTGATCAAGTTTTGTGGTTGATTTGGTTCGCATTTTTAATCTTATTTTTAATTCTTTAGTTTTTATGGGCGCTGGCCATAAAATCAGTCCTTCATTACGAGCAAGCGCACTGATTACTTGCCATTAAATGGCCCTATGGCTTCTTTTACGATTCATTTCAGGGTAATAACGGCCACAAATAAAAAGTAGGTCTAGCTCTGTGGCCTCGCTTTCGACAGCCACTGGACGCCTAATGGCGTACTCAGCAAGGCTGCATTACTTGGTTCCGTTCACACCCGAAGCCTTAAGAGATGTCCTCAGTACTACGAAAATCTTTAACTAAAGTGCTATCTGCACGATCACAACGGGCTCTAACAGAATGAACGACCGCCGATATATCAGAAAGTAGGAGCGCCTGCTCTGCGCTGACAGCCAAAGTCAGAGCTGGCAGTAGAGAATTCAATGCCCAGACGCTTGCTTGACGCTGTTCTAGTGCCGTCTAAGTGACAACGTTTAGCAGGAGCTTGCCCCGTCGAGTAACATGTGCGTCGCCTCAAAGTCCGTGACGGAGTCATGGGTTGTCCGGCATCATAAGGAGCGTCAATAATAAGCGTAAATAATGGCGTCAAAAATAAGGAGATCAATCCTGGTGTCCTAAAACAGAGACCAAGAACAAGCACTTTTTGTCTGAGTGGGTTTTAGATGCGCAGTGCCCTGTGTTTCGAGCTCGAACTTTGTGCGACAAGTGTAAGGCTGAGCTGCTCAGCATGAGGGGGATGATTGGCAGGGGGCAATTAGAAAAGGGGAAATCCTCCTAAACAGCACCTGCCACGGTTGGAAGGTGCATAGTTGTGCACGGTTGGAAGGTGCACGGTTGGAAGGTGCGACTCCGCTGGGCAGAGTTCGCCTTCTTGGCGCTCTTAATGTATTAAAAACTTGGCCAAGCTGGATTCGAAACAACGCTTGGCACTAACAGAGCAGCATCGTGTCCCGACACCTGAGACCGTTCGGCTATCCTGGCGCTGGGCGCGAAGTGTAATTCCTGTATATAGAGGATCACAATGCTCTCACCTTAATCATAAACACTACCCCGACCTTAATACTGGTCTTTCTGTGCGGAAGGCCATGCCATTCGTCAGATACCGCTCAACACTCCTTTCACACCTGCACAGCTTCGCCTCTCCCCATTCCACCGCGAACTGCCCTGAACCTTTTGCCAACTCTCGCACTGCCTATTCTTCTTAAATCGTGTATCTATCCCCCCCCCCCCCCCCCCCCCCGTTCCACACTGCCGGTACCTGGCTGGACTGGCTTGGAGCGGAGGGTGAAGAACAGCGCCTACGAGCAGGCTATCGACGTCTGAGGCGCGCCAGTGTTGTGCCCTAATAAATTCCTGTGCTACTACTTCTAGCACTTCTTTTGCGACACATTATCCTCGTCATTGTCTTTCATTCGTTGTCTTTCATTTCGTCATTGTCTTTCATTTTCTGCGCTTCCAAATGTTCCGCGGCACTATTGCTGCAACCAGTGTAGGCAACACGAAGGTAAGAAGGCAGCCGAACGTGTCGCACGGGGACGAAAATGAGTGGAAGAGGGCTATGGCGTGTCAAACAGGGAAAGTAGCGAGGGACGCATAGCAGGCTGTTCAGTTGTTTTTTTATTGGTTTTGGGGGAAAGGAAATGGCGCAGTATCTGTCTCATATATCGTTGGACACCTGAAACGCGCCGTAAGGGAAGGAATAAAGGAGGGAGTGAAAGAAGAAAGGAAGAAAGAGTTGCCGTAGTGCCTCGAGGGCTCCGGAATAATTTCGACCACCTGGGGATCTTTAACGTGCACTGACATAGCACAGCACACGGGCGCCTTAGTGTTTCGCCTCCATCGAAACGCAGCGGCCGCGGTCGGGTTCGAACTGGAAAATAGGCTTTTTGGGGAAAGGAAATAGCGCAGTATCTGTCTCTCTTATCGGCGGACACCTGTACCGCGTCATGAGGGAAGGGCTAAAGGAGGGAATGAGAGAAGAAAAAAGAAAGAGGTGCCGTAGAGGAGGTCTCCAGAATAGTTTCGGCCACCTGGGGATCATTAACGTGCACTGACATCACACAGCACACGGGCGCCTTTGCGTTTCGCCTCCATGCAAATGCGGCCGCCGCGGTCGGGTACGAACCCGGGTACTCCGGATCAGTAGCCGAGTGCTCTAACCACTGAGCCACGGCGGCCAGTTGTTGTTATAATAATTGGTTTTGTGGGGAAAGGAAATGGCGCAGTATCTGTCTCATATATCGTTGGACACCTGAACCGCGACGTAAGGAAAGGGATAAAGGAGGGAGTGAAAGAAGAAAGGAAGAATAGGTGCCGTAGTGGAGGGCTCCGGAATAATTTCGACCACCTGGGGATCTTTAACGTGCACTGACGTCGCACAGCACACGGGCGCCTTAACGTTTTTCCTCCATAAAAACGCAGCCGCCGCGGTCGGGCTCTAACCTGGGAACTCCGGATCCCTGTTGTTGTTGAATTAGGTTTTCGGGAAAAGAAAGGGGCACTAACTGTCTCACTTCTCGGTGCACACCTCGGCCGCGTCATGCGGGAAGTGAAGATGGAAGGAGTGAAAGAAGAAGGAGAAAGGGGTGCCGTAGTGGAGCGCTCCGGATAAGTTGACCACCTGGAGATATCGTGCATTGATATCACACAGCACACGAGCGTCCATAGGAGCAAAAGCAGCGAAAAACGCCGAGCACGCAGTCAACAGGAAGAGAAGCGCCTGATGGGGTCTGCTCGTCAAGCCGCGAAAGCGGCCAGGGAGATGAAGCGCGCTGCCTAGCTAAGCACACAAGCGGGTATTGAAGGCGGCGGCCCATACAACATCGTATGCATCTGGCTGATACCTGACTGCGGCTACGACGAGTTGCACGTCGTCCAGGAATTTCCTACGCCTTTCCTCCAATGAGTTTTACCCCTCACACCAACTCCTGGACTAGGTGGACTGCACTTAATTTTTCTCTGACGCTTCGCAATAGCGTCGCATCCTCGCAGTTAAAGTGGGTGCAGAACGCCCGCCTACCACCGATGTGCGTCCCCGCGCTGTGGTGTTGCGGATGCGGCTCTAGCATGCGTTGACTGGTTCGTTAGAACGCTCCCTACGCCGGCACGGATGCCAGCGGCGGCCGCGCCGCAGTCTTGGGCACCCCTTCTGACGGACAGGACAATGACGCGAGCCCCCGGAATCACGTAAGCGCCGTCGAGCCGGACGTGCGGCTTCAGAGCATACGACATGCAAATTTGCGAAGACGTGCTGGCTCTCTCCGCCGTCGCCGTTGGCATTGTGGCTGAGACCTCGCGTAATGCATGCGACCCCGGAATGAAGAGTTTCTCACGCGATACCGGAACAAAAGCCTCGTACTTATCTGCGCTCACAGCCGCCCTAAAGCACACAGGTCCGTCCGGGGACACTGCGCCTTTACCCGTGAGCTCACGTGTTGCCCCGAAGGAAAAAACAATATACTCAGGCTAGCGAAGAAAGGCTTAAGACATGCTAAGCGTATATTGTGAGTCGTTGTACTCACTTCCCTGGAAGCGCGCTTGAGAAAAATCTGTAGCAGTGAGTAAGCAGTGACCGGAGTGGGTACACAAAGGACGTAAATGCACGTGGTCAGCTCACAAAAATCCACTGTGCAGCATGCGTTCAAATCGAAAACGCAGATGAAGCAAATAGGATCCAACTGCATGCCACCACTTCGGCAAGCGAGAAGCAAAGCAGAGATTGATATTGAATTATTAACCCGCAAAAATGGTGACGGCTGATCAAGCGGGCTTGAAGGATTATGGCGGCAAATTGGGCATTTCACTGAGGGCTCCATTGAGGGAGGAAGACAGCAACCGTTCATGTCTTTCTCTTTGCAACGCTTTTACACGCCGTTCTGAATTTACTAAAGAGGTTAACACTCGCTGCAGCAATTAGAGTGGTTTTATGAAACGAGCTTATGATGCTGGAGTGCATTCTTGGCCTCCAGCTCGCACTTATAGCGCACGCGGCCGGATTGTGAGCCCTGGCCAATGGTGGGGTCTCGTTCGTGGGTGTCTGGTTGCTACTCTCGCTTACAAATTTAGATCAGAAATAAAGCATCGATGTATGGCAGCAGTTCTGAACGGCTTCATGCCTCACATATATGTGAAAATTCGGCTTTCAGAAAATATTTTTTTGGAATTACTAAGTTGTGCCCGGGTCTCAGAATGGCATGCCCGTCGTGGTGACTAAGTGATTAGACTCTCGGCTCCTGAGAGGAACCCAGGATTATCTTGCCTTTTCTGCAGCCATCGTCCTTCGGTTGAGATTGATGCGGCGCTCTTGTGTTATGTCTTTCTCTCACGGACCATACACTATTCGCACCAGGCAGGGATGTGACATACAGACACAACCGCCTGATGTGCCCAAGGATGCGGGTGCAGTCCCGGCCGCGGCGGCCACATTTCGATGGAGCCGAAGCGCAAAGGGCGGCTGCGTGTTTTGCGTTGTCAATGCACGCTAACAAATTGGTTCTAAAAATTCGGAACAGACACTTAGGATGCTTACGTGTGGGAATGCGAAAGCGTGTAATGGACGCAAGACATAGTTGTTTGTTTGTGGCTTGCGAACTGAGTTTATTTCAGGCGATCAATCTTTTTTCGAAGCATCACCCCACCCGCGCGCGCTCACACACACACGAACACGCGCACCCACACACGCACGCGCACACACAGCACGCGCACCCACACACGCACGCGCACACACACACACACACACGCACACACACACGCGCACCCACACACACACACGCACCCACACACACGCGAGCACCCACACACACACGCGCACACACACACGCGCGACCCACACACGCAGGCGCACCCACACACGCACGGCACCCACACACAGCGCACACACGCAGCGCACCCACACACACACGCGCACCCACACACGCACGCGCACCCACACGCACACGCGCACCCACACACACGCGCGCACCCACACACACACGCGCGCCCACACACACGCGCGCCCCACACACGCGCGCGCGCGCGTACGCCGGCTAATGACACTTACAGCGCCTTCAATTTCCTCAAAACCAGTTTTCATTTTGAACTCGGGATTAATTGTTAGTCACATTTTCCAGTGCCTATAATTTCACGGCCGCGGCGGCCACGGTTCGGTGGAGCCGAAGTGCTAAGACACCCGTCTTCTGTGCAATGATAGTGCACTTTAATGAACACCGTGGCCCAAATTAATTCGTAATCTTGCTCTACGGTGCTTTCCCATTTTTCTTTTTTATTATTGAATTCATCTCATCCCTCACGGTGCATTCCAGGTGTACATTAGGAAGTGACACTGTAACTGCGCGTTTCCTTCCATCAAAACGGATTTCTCGGACGGCGGCGTTCGGAAAAATGCGCGGTTCAGAACGAACGGATGAAAGATGATGAAGACGAAATCGAAAGAACAGCACGAGCGGCTGCCAGTTAAGTAGGCGAGGCTACGGCAAAGGCTGAGTGGCTTATCTGTTGGCGCCGTCGCCGGTTCGAATCCCGCTCGTTTCAGTAAGTGTGCGAAGTTGATTTCGGCTGCGCCCCATTAAACAGAAAATTTCGGAGAGTTTCGGACACGTACTGCTCCATGTTCGCCTCCAGATTCGAGTTCATGTTCCTGCAGGTTGAGCTCGATGTTCTTCTTCAGCTTCCTACGATGTTTTGCCCCAGTTTGGCCAGAATGTGAGCAGGATCTCGCCTCATGAGGCCAAGCGTTCGTTGCAGACACAACCACTTCCCGCCGGATGCGGCGATCAGATCATGCATCGTGTAGTAGACCGTTCTACCATTGCGCAGGGTGAAGAACATTTGGTCAAATGTTTAAGGGAATCCCCCAAGGAAGTGTAGATTTGCAATAAGGGAGTAATTACTCATTGACATCCACCCGAGCACAGCCATACGGCTACATTTGCAGCCCAATAAAAAAAGCGACTGTATTACTTCTGGAATATGTGGTCATTTATAGAGCTGTATATACGTACCGTATGCTGTGTAAATGCAAGGGGTATGCTCCTTTCCGTACTACTCCGAAACAGCACATCGCGGAGCACGCATCGTGGAAACAGCAGCACGCGGAGGCTCTGATAGCACCATTGTTCTCACTTCGTAACACCAGACTCGGCGCTGTCTTTCGCGTTCTGTTCGAAACCAGCGCGTACGTTCTCCAGCCCGTCCCACCACCACACGCGCGACACCTCGATCCGTCGTGCGTTAACGTAGTGACGGGGAGCATGTGTGACGCGCAAGCAAAGCTGAATATTCAACGTCTTTGCGACACCGGGCGAGGCGCATACGAGCAGCTCGTGAACAAAGGGGAAAAACAGCGGCCTCTCTGTGTACGCAGACACCGCGCGATTATTTTTGCTGCCGCTCTCCGGTAGCGGCGATCCACGGAGAGTGGGAAATCGCGTTTCGAGAGCGCCTTAACGATATGTCGTTGACCGCCCGCCGGCTTCGCGTCTCCGACGGAGCTGCCGGTATTCTTTTTAGCCCGCGTCTGTCTTTCCGGACGCTGCGCGCGGTGGCCTCTGAAATGCGCCCCGCCATAAGGCTCGGCGAACTGCTTGCGCCAGTGTCGAGGAAGAATCGGCACTGCGGACGGGGAGGAGGGGAGTCTTGGCCCGCTGCTCACGTATGGAGCGGCTATAATGCCACCACTGCTGGACGAGATGGGCTCAGCGTTTTGGGCCAAGGTTCGTCAGCGTGCCTGTCACCCTGGGTGAGGAAAGGGAGGGAACGCATGGGCACGGCCAGACAATGCAGGGTCGCGAAGAATGGGAAAAGAGCATTACCAACGGAGACGTCTGTCAGAAAGAATTGTTGGCAGTCTCGTGGTGCGCTGCCAAAATGCGGAACACATGTTACTGTAAATCCCTCGGCGCCTTTGGACAGTGTCGCATTTCCTGCATCGGCGAGAAGTATTTCCAGCTGTACGACAGTGGTGTTATTCAAGGGATGACATATTTTGCAGATACACCTGCTTGCCTGGTTAAAATTTTTGGCGGAAGCTACCTTATTTAACTGTGTTGAAAGAATCCCAGCATTTTGCGGCTGATCTGACTTCTTTTTTTGGAACTATCTAATGCATCAAATACGAGGATGAGGTGGCCGCAGTTTCCACAGGACAGGGTTAATTGGAGGGTAATGGAAACGGCCTTTGTTCGACAGTGGACGTCGTTAGGATTGTGGTAATGATGAGTGCCTCGAACACCAGAAATGTGTGTAGACGACAGTTAATTACTGTGGTCGGTCACGTAACGAAGGCTGTGAGCATACATATTTCGCAGCACCGTCACCTTCCTGTTATCAATTTACAGGCTATTCTGGATGAGTCTTGATCCCAGACAAAGCATTTCAAACGAATCAGTTGTGGTTTTAGATTCGGCTTTGCAGGTGTCTATATTGCATTCGAGCTTTTCAGATGTATAGCGCGACAGCCCTGCCCTCCTCGTGGTATTTGTAATATCTATGCCTCCGCTGGCGGAGGCTTAAAGTTCATCCGTAACCGTAACCATTTGGGTCCATGCATGACGTTCTTTTTTTCCCTTCCAAGGATCATTGTTTTGTGGTTCGGCGATAAGCTCCCGGTAGCCGACCAAGGAATTTCCAATCACGAGGATCACCTGTCCCGCCTTTTTAATTCTTAAGGTGTAAAAAAGAAAAAGCTGTCTATTCATTGCTAAGAGTAGATGCCAGAATGAGGGGCTTTTACGGGGGCTATTGTGCTACATTTTGGGACGTTTCGTAAATGCTACTGGCTGCACCATCACACTCGGTCTCAGACAGGTCCCATACGTGTGTTCGTTACGCGGCGGTCAGCCGCTTTTTATTTCCTTTTAGCGACACATTCGGACGCTTTTTCGAATATGCGCGCGGGTGCATTATGTTGTCGCGGCGCACCGGTCGAGCGCTCCTTTTTTTGCCATCAAACCAGAGTTGAGCGTTACATTCCAGGTTTCGAAGACGCTTTCTGAGATTTAAACTCCATATACCAGAAGCGCTTACTAGAAAAAATACTTTTAAATATTTGTTTCCGCTCCGTTTATTAGAAGGTTGGAACCATTCGCCACCTCACGTGTCAGATAGCATCAGCTAGATTGAATCCGTTCAAACTTGACGACCTGAGCCTAACCAGCTGACATGTGGCTGCTCTGAGTGACATTTTTGTGTGTGTTTGGATCTACAAATCTCCTTTTTGTTTTTTACCAGTTGTCACGCACCCTCCATTGCTAGTCGGATTTATGTATTAATGGGTTAGCACTGCAACCCTCGTCTTCGCAAAATTTCTCCGTCTGGTGTTGTTTAACGCTACCTGAACCCTCCGGAAGGCCTCTGCCCACTACCCACCCACCTTTGTCCTTCACTCTTCTCTACCCTCTAGAATTCTCCTTCCACCACCAAACAGGCCACCTGCACCTTCCAGAAGCTTCACCCAGCGTCAAATGATACGAGGAACGGCACCGGGCAGGGACAAGATAACTGTGAAAATGCTTGCTAATTTTCCCGATCCCGCCTACGAAACCCTCCTCGCTTTCATCAACTCGATCTGGCTTGGTGAGGCACCTCTACCAATTGAATGGAAGACCGCCCTGGTAACTTTCATTCCGAAAGCCGGCAAAGCCATAAACACAGACAACCTCCGCCCCATCTCCCTCACGTCTTGTGCGGGAAAGCTGATGGAGACCATGGTGCGGGATAGGCTGTCTGGGTTTCTGGAAAATGAACATACATTCGCAGACACCATGTTCGGTTTCCGCCCGCAGAGGTCCGCTCAAGATGTTCTGCTTCAACTCGACCGAGAAATTCTCAACCCTGTCGAATATCCCTTCAACGATAAGGCAGTACTCGCCCTTGACTTGAAGGGGGCTTTCGACAATGTCACACACGAAATCATCCTGCAACATCTCTCCCAAACGAACTGTGGACATAACACGTTTCAGTACATCAAGAAATTTCTCTCGGATCGACGAAGTTTCATCCGAATACAAGACGAAGAACACGGCCCATATAAACTGGGAACGAGAGGAACCCCACAGGGTGCGGTCCTCTCGCCATTACTTTTCAATCTGGCCATGATGAAACTCCCGGCTCAGCTGGCGAAGGTCGAAGGCATCCAGCACGCGCTGTACGCCGACGACATAACCATCTGGGCCAAACACGGATCGGTTGGAGACATTGAGGCCAACCTGCAGCAAGCGGCGGAGATCGTGGACGCTTACGCCCGCCGCTGCGGCCTTCAGTGCTCACCGTCCAAATCCGAATTTGTGCACATTCGCCCGTCGCTTCAGTGCGCCACCAAAATTGAAATATCTCTGGCCAGCGGTCCAATACCCGAACACGATGAGATTAGAGTACTTGGTCTCCTTATCCACAAACATCGACGGGCTGATGCCACACTAGCAAAACTGCGCAAGGTGGGGGACCAGGTGGGCCGGATGGTCCGCCGGGTTTCCAACAAACGCGGGGGGTTACGGTGCAGAGACGCTTTGCGGCTGGCGCATGCATTCGTGACCAGTCGAGTCCTCTACTCGACTCCTTACCTCCACCTGCGCAAGTTTGATGAGAACGCCCTCGAAGTGATTCTCAGAAAGATGTACAAGCGTGCCCTCGATCTCCCGATCACCACATCCAACCAGCGTCTCATGGGCCTGGGAATGGTTAACACATTCACGGAGCTCCGGGAGGCGCACTTGACAAATCAATACACAAGGCTTTCAAAAACGCCGTCGGGTCGCCGCCTATTAGCCCGACTACACATCCACCACCCAACACTTACGGAAGAGCGCGTACGCATTCCTGAAATCTGGAGATACGCCTTGCACGTACGCCCTCTTCCGGCCAACATGACACGTGACGACCACAGTGGCAGGCGCCTTGTGCGGGCGGAGGCACTGGCCCGTCACTATGGGAACAAACAGGGCATCTTCTACGTGGATGCCTCAGGCCCTCACCATGGGGGGTGGTACACGGCCGCAGTCGTCCACCAAAAAATCGTGGTGAATGGCCTAACGTTCCGAGCTCAAGACATAACACATGCGGAAGAAGTTGCCATCGCGTTAGCCGCCGCAGACCAGGAGTCGCGAGTGATCGTCACCGACTCGAGAGGGGCCTGCAGAAATATTAAACAGGGGTACATTCCTCTCTTTGCGCATCGCATCCTTCAAAACAGTAACTACCTCGGGGCCCCCGCGTCTCGAACGATTGTATGGGCTCCAGCTCATATGGGCCTCGAAGGCAATGAAACGGCAGACACCGCCGCCCGCGCGCTCACTCTCCGGGCAACGCCTTCAGACCCTTTGGATACGGATCCCGAACCTAATCCGGCCCTCACTTTTCGAGAAATTACTGAATTATTCCAATTCGGCCATGCAATTTATCACAAGCCTTGTAAGGGCCTCACAAAGGTGGAGGAACGCACACTCCTCCGCCTTTACACGAAAACGCTGCTGTGCTCGGCAGTTTTAAAACACTTTGATCCTGCCTGTACAGGAGAATGCCCACACTGTGCGGAGAAGTCTTCGGACATCTTTCACATGGTGTGGGCATGCCAGTCAACCCCGAACCTCGCCCCCAAACCCAACCCCACCCGGGAGGACTGAGAGGCAGCCCTGCTTGGCTGCTCGGACCTAGCAAGCCAGAAGGCCCTGGTCCACCGAGCCTGAGTCGCGGCGGTCGCCAATGGGCTCCTGTAATGAGGAGCCCACCTAGAGATTGCGAGAGGTTGCTCCGGCTACCTCAAGCTTCCTCCCTGAAATAAAGTTTTTCACACAACACACACCCAGCGTCAATCCACCCACTTCAACCTTCCCGACGTCTCCACCCCCAAGTAGCCCACGGAGTACTTGAACGAAGAAAGAACGGCTGAATATAATTTACAGAGGCAACGGGAAGGCGATCATTGTAGAAATCTACGACCGGCACTGCGGTCGCATCACATCGTACGTATGACTCCCTGTGCATTTTTTCTCTTCGCTTATTTCATTACGTGATTGTGATCTTGTGACCCCTGCCCCTCATGCTAGGGCCCGGCGTCTCAGGGCCTGCAGTATATTGTAAATAAAAAAATGAAATAGCCTCTCAAAGCCGTCGTAGCCCTACTGCCGGCTAGCACGCCGACGCGCAGGATGATCGCCCTAGCCACGAAGGGTGACTGATGACGACAGTAGTGATTTCTTCCCTCACACTTCGCGTCAATGTGGTAGACTTCGCCACCCATGCTTTTAGACCGCTGCCAGCTACGCTGAAACACAATCATGTGCAGTCATTGCGAATAACTTGACTCTCGGGAATGGTGCGATATAAATAGGGCTCCCTAATCTCTAATGCTACCTAATCTCTGGGCTACCTAATTCCTAATGTGTGCGGTTCATGTGCATGCAAAAGAAACTAGATTAAGAAGAAATGAATGGCACAGTAACTGTCGCATCCTCAATGGACATTCGAACAACACTGCGAAGGCAAGACTGTAACAGTCAGTCAAAAAAAAAAAAACTGCGAAGGCAAGAATGTTAGGGGCAGTGAAAAAAGATTCTCTCTCATCGATACTAGTTGTAAAATTTGCAGAAAAGGTGAAGCGCATTTTACGACGGCTTATAGGTCTTGGCAGCCGCACTCGGATAACGGCTAAGTCATTTGCCTGCTGGATGTGAATGCCACTTTCGTTCACTTCGGTGCTCCGAGCTGGGCAGCGCGCATAAGTACCATTCGGCTGCTTTAAATTCGCTTCATGAGGAGTCGCCACCATCAGCTGCTACTCTTGGTTGCACAGCGCGCGGCGTACCTTTCTGCTATTACTTCATTACGCGCCATACCACACACAACTCTTCTTCGACTTTATCGACGCATTTCTAACGCGCTGGCCGCCTTCCCACATTTGTGTGCAGCTACGTAAAACAGCTGATGTTTATATGGCGGGCTTTACAATCTATTTTCTCATTTGACTGCATTGCATCACCACAACTGGGTCGTTACTGGCGCCGGCCATGTGGAAGCGCCGAAAAAACGGATAGAAGATGCAGACGACGGCGATTTAAGCTTTGGGAAGCGCTATGCATGTACCGCCCAAAACAGACAGCGCGGGACGGTGAGTCGATGGTTGAGTGGCCTGAGATGTCGGGAGACCAAGCTGCTCTATATGCGGCAGGGCTGGCTGAAATTATACTAAGTATAGGGTACAGTAAATTGTTACCAAACTCAGCCAAACAATCAGTATGGTAAAAACTTCCATTTCTGGGCGCAGGTTTCTATATAGGGGCCATCAAAGGGTGATCTCTGTTCGGAACGTTGTGCCCTGGAAAGGGAAGACCATGTCGGTAGCTAACTGTATTTGCCATGCTGGCTCGTAGGGGCCTTGGATGAAGAGACACGATTTCTTCCGTAACTTGTCTTTGCATGATGCCTCTTGATTTAGGGTCTGTAGTGGTTTTTTTTTCTTTTGACGTGCCATAACAGAGGCTTGTGAGGAAATTTGATTTCAGAGCTTACTGCTCTAAGAAAGCAGACGAACAAGACTTAGGCTGCACGGATTATGACCTATATTTAAAAAGAACTAGCAAGCTGCCTTAGGAAACGTTTCTAAGAGACCAAAGTAGGAGGGACCTCGTTCCGGCCGTTCATATAAAGGTAAACACGCCGATTTAGATGCACAGTTCACTCTACACCTTTACCAACCGGTGTTGTGCTGTAAGTGAGTGAGTGAGTAAAAACTTTATTGAAAGAAAGTGTAGATTCGTGGTCAGTAAGTGAGGTCCAGACCATGTAGGTCTCGTACCGCACAGGCCCAGTCGACAGCCTTGACTTGAGTGCCTCGGTCGTCGCTGACCTTTACTGAAAGCCACGCGTCAGGTGAGGGAGCAGCCATGAGATCTGGGGGTGGGGGATGTGCTTTACAGTCCCAGATTAT
Source organism: Amblyomma americanum (assembly GCA_030143305.2). NCBI lineage: Eukaryota > Metazoa > Arthropoda > Arachnida > Ixodida > Ixodidae > Amblyomma > Amblyomma americanum. The sequence continues at coordinate 19,550 of JARKHS020032333.1, read as the reverse complement.
GTGGTCTAAAGTAGCTTTTGCCCCGCAGAAGCGGCAGTTAGGGCTGGAGGTTGTAATAAATATGTGCGAGTACACATTTGGGTTGGGGAAAGAGTCGGTTTGTAGTCTTCTCCACGCCACCTGCTGCTCCCTTGACAGGGAGGGGTGCGGCGGCGGGAACTGCCTACGTGCGAGTCTAAAATGGGTGGTGTGGTCGTGATAGGAGGTTAGCGCTTCACCGGTTGCCTCCGGGTTCGGACCGTCTACTGCTCGGCCGGCTTTAACTCGAGCTTGTGCGTTGGCGGCCTCGTTTCCGGGTTTTTCGGCGTGCGCCGGGACCCATACCAGGTCAATGTCTCGGAGGGGGGATGTGTCTAACATTTTCCAGGATATTTCTGGCCGTGAGTGAGATGCGGCCTTTGGCAAAGTTCGCAATGGCATATTTGGAATCGCTAACGATGGTTGTAGCGTCCGTAAAGGCGATAGCAGCTGCAATTGCAGCTTCTTCCGCGGTTTCCGCGTTCTTGGTAAATACTGTAGCGGCCATGAGTGGAGGTGGCCGGGTCCGGGTCCTGAGGATGAGATACCCCACAGATGGCGAATCTGTGGGGGCTGTCTTGGTAGTTGGCTGCATCGACGTAGATGACGTCTGGAAGACTCTGCAAGCGTTGATGCAGAGCTCTGGCTCTTGCTTCCCGCCGACCCTGTTGGGTTTGCGGGTTCATGTTCTTGGGTAGAGGTAATATTTTTATCTTTTTTTCGGATATGGCTAGGAACGGGGCCTGAATGGTCCGCCATAGGCTCCCCTTCGATGCCAAGTCTGTCCAGGATGATTCTGCCCGCTGCAGTGCTGGAGAGTCGAGCCGTCTGTGTTGTTAGGTGGGCTTCCTTAAGTTCAGAAAAGGTATTGTGTACTCCCAGGGCGAGGAGTTTCTCGTTGGCTGTGAATTTAGGAAGGCCCAACGCCGTTTTGTATGCATGCCGTATTAGGGTATCGATCTTTTGTTCTTCTCCTTTCTTGAGATGGAGATATGGGAAGGCATATGTAATTTTGCTGATGACGAATGCTTGAAGGAGTTTGTATAGGTCGTGCTCCTTCATGCCTCGTCTCTTGTTGGCGATGCGCCTGATCATGAGCGCCACCCGGTGTACTGAGGTTTCGAGTCTCCGAGCTCCGAGGTTTCGAGTCTCCGAGGTTACGAGCTCGTAAATTCTCCTAAAAAGGGCCAGAGTCGCAAATTGCTTACCATGTCTGGCCTAAATTGCTTTCTTGGCGTGATTTTGAAGCACTCAGGACTGAGTGCGAGATTGTGAACTATCAGTGTGTGCCCTATGTACCCTTCAAGTAACGGTCAACGGAGATGTGCAAAAGTGATCATCTCCCTTTGTTCTCTCCCCTTTCTATCTCTTCATCCGTTCCCCTTCCCACGTATAGGGTAGCATACCGGGTGCTGCCTAGTTAACCTCACTGCCTTTCTGTCTTTTTTTCTCCCTCTCTCTTGACGTGACTTGCCCTCATTGGGTTGTAGCACGCACTGAACAACTGTCGTCACAAAGTTATTACTTCTTCCATTTCACCGTACTGATCAGTGCTACTTAGTGTGTCTTAAATCTGTGCCTGCTATACCACCCTTTCGCGTGTTGCTAATAACAGCTAAGAACCATTGCGCTCTCACATACTGCGACGTTTCAGTGGCTCAGCGTTAAACGACGGAGGACCTTATAAAACCTGTAACCTATCCTACAAGGGCATGTGAGCGGGCCCGTTTGAAACAGCAACAGCTCGTCTCACTACCTTGAATGCTCAGAAAGGTTATGTAAGCGCCGTGGTCAAGCGCCGTTTTTTCGCCCTTTCCGCGCGCTTCCCTGTGGGAAGCGATGTTCACGTTGCTCTGTGGTGCAGACCCATTTTCATTGAGCACTTGCGCCGGTTCACTCGTCCGCCATACTTTGAAAAGTGCTGCTGTGCGCGCTCCTCGAGTTCTAATCTCAGCAATGAAGCAAATTATATCGGAGTTCGAAGTGAAAGTCACATTCAGATGGAAAGGATCGTAATAGGTTATCGCGCGCTCGGTGCCGGCAGCACAGCACTGCAGCTTACGGCAAGGAATCAAGTCGGATCGCTCGCGGCAGGCGTCGCCTCCCAAATGGATAAGCGGGTGCGTCATCCGTATTCCAGTGCGCCGCCTCGCCATGGGTGGTGTGGCCGACGCGCAAGTTGAGGTCGCAGAAAGCGGCGCCCTCCGGTCATGACCTCAAACCCTATTCTACAGCGGCGGCGTCATCTTCGCAGCTTTGAAGCGCGTCATATAGCTCGGTGCGCGAGAGGGACCTTCGACGGTCGCCGTCCGAGCTAAGCCGCTTGCCGTCGCCCGTGCTAGGCGAGTTGCTCTCGCTACTGTTGTGCCTTCCTGTCCCTAAAGCATCAAGTTGGGCTAGTTCGTATTTGTTTGCTGGAATCATTTTCTTAGTGGTTTAAAAATACAGACACTACAACTACGACGAAGCCACAGGGGACACCGCGTTCCATACCTCGGAGCGCACGGTCTTCGTAAGGCGCGCGGAACCTGTGATGCAAATCCCAATTCTGGGAAATATTTGTCTCCCAGAATAATTGTTCTAAACAGTTTGTCATTGGCTTAGTCGCAATAATGCAAAGAGAAATAAATTACAGAAGATCAAAGCGACGGATGCGGCTTTGATGTTCCTCCGGACGGAGCACCCGTTGCCGATGACGTGTTAGAGCGTACGAGCGGGTGGCGTGATACAGTCCGTCAATCAGAGTGCGACACGTCGTACCCCTCTACCCCACCAGCCACTCGTCGCCTGCCCCCTATTTCTCTCTCTCTCTCCCCTCTCCTCTGGAAGTGCAAGCGATTTTCCTCTCCACTTCAGATGTACAGCCGGACTAATGCCTTTGCATTAAAAATTTTGCATGTAGTACCTCCTGAGTGGCAGCTGCCCGCTTAACTTGCGAGAAATTTGATGCACGCAGCTCCTGAGCCTACATGATGTGCCTGTGTATGAGCGTTATCTCCGATAGAGGCGAAAGAAGTGGCTGGTATCCGCCGCTGGCACATTGGAGTACTGCGGAACCCCCATGCTGTTCTCAGCATCGAGCGCGACTATCATGCCAACACCCTAATTGTTATCGACGCGGCAAAGAAAAGTGCAATCGAATCAGCGATCTTGTAGCAGTGCCACCTTTTCGCCACCGACTGCATGATCGGAAGCTCCTACCCGCCGGCTGCCGTCACCAGTTCTCCAACCACCGCCCCTCCTCCTTCACCGGTATAACCTATCCCATCTCGCCCAGACCAGAAGGTTGCGTCATCATCTATCGACGAGCTCTACCACCGCCTCAAACAGCTGGCCGCTGGCAGAATACCTCGAGGTCGCAGTCTGCATCGCCTGCGTCAGGCGACAGCGTGCCAAGTCATGCACCGGTCTCTATAATTGCCGTTCAAACTCACCATCCAGGCCACCACTCTGTTTTGAAGAGAAAGCTTCACTAGACTCGTTAAAGCCGATCTGGCCGACCGCTAACGGCGACGAGCGGCCAAGGGCAGAAGCCCTGTCGCCTCTTCTAAATAACTAGCCGCCGCGGTGGCTGAGTGGTTATGGCGCTCGGCTGCCGGCCCGAAAGACGCGGGTTCGATCCCGGCCGCGGCGGTCGAATTTCGATGGAGGCGAAATTCTAGAGGCCCGTGTACTGTGCGATGTCAGTGCACGTTAAAGAACCCCAGGTGGTCGAAATTTCCAGAGCCCTTCACTACGGCGTCTCTCATAGCCTGAGTTGCTTTGGGACGTTAAACCCCTATAAACCAAACCATCTTCTAAATAACTGACAATACCACCGGCACCAACGCCCTCATTGATGCCGTTGCTCAAGCCAATGACCTTTCCGCTACTTGCCACCACTCTACTTCCACGCCGTTTACCTGCTTGCTCGCCGTGAACGGCACACGCATTCCTCCTTGGTCTGTGCTTTGTATTTGCTTACATCGAACATCTTCTGGTGGCCAGCACATTTTTCAGTGAGTACTTGCACCATCTCCGTCATTTTTTTCACCGACTCTCCGCCCACGGCTTCGTCATCAACAGTGTTTAGAGTGAGTTGGACTTACTGCCGCTTGAGTTCCGGGGTCATCATCTTCGAGCAAGTGGCATACGGTCTCTCATGTCAAAAGTCTAAGGTGAAAGGGGTATTGGGTTTTTCCGCAAACCGCATCGATTAAAAAGCTAAGTTGGTTCCTCGACCTGGTAAACTTAGTACTAACTCCATCTTATTCATAACTGTGCTGCTGTGCTTGAACCTCTTGATCGCCTGCTTTCGATGAAACACTATGACGCATCCACTCGAATGGGACGAAGATCCACATACTTCGTTTCTCGTCATCAAAGAGGCGTGGCTGACGCAGCCCCACTTGCACACCTAAGCCAGAGAGCCCTCTCTAATCAATAAAAGACGTGTTTCTTCGCTGCAATAATGATACAAGAATACGACCAACTAGTACAAAACCTCGTTTTACTTCAGTACAGCAGTTATAGCTGTTCTCCAACAGCGCACCGGTGGTGGCAACCACTCGCTTTCTTTTCTGAGTCTATGTGCCCTACCTAGTCTCGTTGCATTGTGTGTACTTGGCCGGGAGTTGCTAGCCATGTGCCTGGCAATCTGGTACTTAAAACACCTCCTGGAGGGCCGTGCTTTCACCAGCTTCACGGACTCCAAGCCCCTGACATATGCGATTGATCGTCCCGACAGCCTCTGCATACCACGAGAGATTCGACAGGTCGCGTGCGAGTCTTAATACACACCGGATACTCGTAACCTCAGCGGCACCGCCAGTATTCGTGCTGACACTGTCATTCGTGTGGATGCTATCAATACGCTGTGCACTGTATACCTCTTCGTGGCCTTACCGTTGCTCAGCCTACTCACTCCGCGCTGACGCATCTGCTAGCGTCTCCCACATCACTCCAGCTCATGGATGAGCAACTGCAAAGCCCTACACTCATATGCGACAGCTCAGCGGGTGTTCTAAGACCATGTGTTTTTTTTTCGCAAGCTCATCTTCGATGCCCTGCACAACTTGGATCACCCTAGAATCCGCGCGCTACAAAGCTCGTGCTGTCTCATTTCGTGCGGTCGCGCATGGACGCTAATATTCGTGACTGTGTTGAGCGCATGTGGCCCTTGCCAATGCGCGAAAGTGCACCGCCACCCAGTTCCTTCAGCCACACCGTCTCTTCCTCTCGACGCACGCTTTGATACTATCAACTTTGGCCTGGTAGGATTGTCTCCTCCTTATCAAGGCAACAGCTACTCAATCGCCTGCGTGGAACGGTACCCAGGTTGGCCGGAAGCAATACCGCTTCCCGATATTTACCCTCCACCGTCGCGGCTGCCTTCGTTTCTACCCGGGTGGCCCGCTTCCCACCCGGGTGGACCGTGGCAAACCGTACGAATCGTCTCTGTTCGCCGAACTTGTTCATCTTTTCGGCGCGACTAGCCTGCGTACCAGCGCGTTCCACCTCACAGAAAATGGCATTGTGGAAGGCTTCAAATTATACCTCAAGACACCCTCACCACGCATGCCGCAACGGAGCGGGTTCAGCTAAAGTTCAGCGCCGACCGCAGCGGTGGCTTGGTGGTTTGAGCATCCGCCTCGCATGCGGGAGGTTCAGGGTTCACCGCCTGGTGACGCCGGGTACCCACCGGTGATACAATGGGTACAAGCTTTCCCCTGCCTGGAGCTCGGCTTCTTTGTTGTGAAATGCTTAGGAAATTGGTATTTGACTACACCTTGTGCAAAAAAGGCTACCTTGTGCCATGGTGCTCTTTGGTCAAAGCTGCCCTTGCGCCATAAAAACTCATCACCATCATCATAAAGTTCGGCGCCTGCCCCTCACCTTATTTGTCATTCACCGATTCTTCAAGCAAAGCCTCTCCGGCTCAACAGCTGAGCTTGTTTGCGGCACGCTACTTCGCCTTCCCACCAATTTCTTCGTGGTTTCTCCATCGCCGCGATGTGTTTTGGCATCATCGACCTCAACCATCGCGCACAGGATCAACTCGCACAGTTTGTATCACCCGAAGCGGCCTTGTAGAACGTTTCCTCTGCCCTCTATAAAGCGCACTCACCGCGCATGCTACACCAGCGGACAAACACCCGATTTTTAGTCCGTCAAGCATTTCACCGTAGCCGTATTGCCTCGGGCCGTCTCATGACCTTGAGGGCCGTTCGGCATCGTACACATCGATATGAATGGCTCCGCTGACTCTGTAGTCCTGGAGTTACTGAAGCCGAGCCTAGTTCAAAGGCTTCGTCTCATCTTCCTTCGCGTCCCTCCATTGCGACCTAGGCACCATACCATGGTCACAGACGCTAGCGCGCCTCTCTCGCTCATCACCCTCGCTCCTCTCTGGGGTAAAGGGGGGGGGGCACTGTTGCAGGACCTCCCCTTCGTCACCGACTTCGCAAGCTAGGACGAAGAACAGTGAGAAGGGACTCGAACTGCTGGACACTTCAGTATTCCGGTGCGGGTTAGAACAAAAGGTTTCTCTTGGGTTCCGGCACACCGTTAGTACCGTTTTTGCCAAAAGGAGCCGAGCAGCCGCCTCAAAGGCCGGAGCAGGCTCGCAGACAAGCGGCGGTCGACGGCGTAGGGGTCTCCGGCGCTGGCAGATGCACCCAGGCTGGCAGTGTAATGTGGCTGACGTAAGTCTGCGACCTCGCTGAGAATCACAGCGCTTCGAAGTCGCGGAATGCCTAGTCTCAAATTCTACCCGCTTACTTATCATCCAAGGAAGGAGAGCGAGGGCGAAGGCTTACGTCAGCCAGTTTACGCTCGCAGCCGGGCAGCAGTGGCCAGCGTCGTAGGCTGCAGAGCCCCCACTCGGCTGCGAGCCCGCCCGGCCGCCGACGCGGCTGCTCGGTTACTCTTGGAAAAGACTCTACGGGTCCTGTCCCGCAGTAAGCTCTAAAATTTGGCGTCACATTAAAACACCAACAGCCGCAGGTCGGCAACAACAGCCACTGTCAGGGAGAGTCACAACGAAACTACTAAGTGGATTGCACAGTATTGTAGGGTTCTCTTGCTGGTGTCTTTTCCTCGAGGATTACGTTTCTCCTTAATACATTTATACAGTGCAACTGTTCTTTGCTTTTGCGATTTATAATTATTCGATCTGTGATTTTGTGAGTGCCACTCATCTTTTCGAGGCATGCTCACGGCGACGTCACGGAACGACTTTAACGTCAGAGACTTTCATGTGGAAAAGGGCTCGGCGCAGGTTCACGTGGCTGTTGAGTGACGCGTGGACGGCGGAGTCACATGGAGCTCGCTAAGATGATGTCACGGCCCTAGTCATCGCGTGACCAGCCGTGCTAGTTCACAACGCCGACGTACACGTCGGGAATATTCTACTAACAGCTGCGGTATAAGCGTCTAAAGCAACTCATCGAACACGCCTTTTTCCTTAGCAGATGCTTCTCTTTCCACACTGTAAACATGAATTACCCCATTGGAGAATAAAAAATAATTAACGTACTCTAGCGCACTCCCTAATATTGGTAGGGTATGCTGCCAAGCCCTGGGATAGATTTCCGTGCGGAAAAAAAAAATCGGTGGACATTTAAGCTCCGCTTTAATGGAATGACGCGATAGCCTTAACGAATCCCTTCAGCAGCCTGGGGGTTCTCTGTGCACTTCACTTCGCAGACAAGGACACTGTTCTTTGTTTTATTTCAATATTGTTTTTAAATTTATTATGTGCTTATTTGTATTTATTACTCTTAATTTACCACACAACACTCAAGGCCTCCCTTTATGCAATGTCGAACGAACGTTCCTGAGTGGTGAATAGGTAGAACGCCAGGCCCATGATCCAAGGGGCAACAGTTCGAGTTTCAGCTTGGCTATTTTCATTTTCATCGCAATTGCTTTTCTTTCTTCAGATGCACTAAATAATGTTGATGGAATGACGTCAGGACCCTGTAAACCAATCAGGAATTGTGCAATGACGTCATCACTGTTGTACTCTGTGATTGTTCTGGGGCATTTGAATTACTGGCTCGAGGTCATGTGGTTGTGATGTCACCACGCTCTCGACCAATCCGGATTTTCTCTACCCAACGCTGATGTCGGGTTTTCGTTGAGCGGGACACTTAGCGCTGTCGCGTTAATTGGGAATACTTACGGTTAGGAACTAACGACCAATCCCTCTTAAGACCATGCGAAGTTCCTGCAGTTATCAAGATTTTAACCAGTTTCAATCTCCTCAAATATTTAACATCAAGACCTGTGATGCCGCGTTTAGAAGACTCCTTCCATTGCGAACTGCGTCAAGTTGCCATGTTTTGAGGTGGCAATACGCCTCTATTGCTAGCGACAAGGATTTCGTATGTTTAGTGAACGAAATTCACTCCGGGACTTCAGCAGCATAACCTACCGCCTTAAAAGGGAATGCTCTAGAGAAGTGTTTACTCCCTTTACACTCTCTTATAGGGTAATTTATGTTTGCTGTGCAAGATGCTTCTTCCTTAGCATGCACCGCCCACCCGGTGCGTTTGGAGTGGCCGACTGTTCGGGGCCGAGTATGAGCGATTGAAGCCTCGAAGATGGACATCGAAATGTCATGTGGCTCATGCTGCAAGTATACCGAGGGACCAAAGTTCGAAAAGTGTTTAACTGCGCCTCGCAGCAGTGCAGCTGGCGTTCCACAAATTATTGAAACAGACTCATACCGACGCCCAAAAGGGTAATTAGCAACGTGAGCTGTAAAGTCAATCAGTCCCTCTACGCTCTTCAAGCGAGAACGTCGTTAATGTGCAGGTAGCATTGCAAACGGTTCTGCATCCACTAGGCTCTTAAATAGCGTTATGTGGTTGAAAGCTCCAACAGAAGCTTCTCAAACGTCAATAGAAATCATCACGTATGTACTACGTTCACATGCTGATATATACATGTAAAACCTTACGTAGTGACTACTACGTTTCAACAAAAGTACGGATCACCATACGTGAAGAGAACTTCACCACAATCAATGTTTTCACCAAGAAAATATGAGCTAAGGTATAGCCGACCCTTCACTTCATAGCCTGGTAAATCTCTATGAGACATCGTAATGCAGAGAGATGTGGAAGAAAAATACACTGCTGCAAGCTACAGTAAAGATTGCACTTGGAAAATATTCCGCGCCTGGTTGAAACTGGTCTGACTAAATCGATCAACAAATACGCGAGTTCAGCCTGGTAAGCACTGTAAAACACGCCCCGCATGACAATACTAATAATTCCGTATGTTTTCTTCATGGCTTATAGAGAAGTAAACTGATACGGTGCTCTTGGAATCTTTGATACTATACGGTCAAGACAGATACCGAAAGGTGAGAGCACATTTCTTTAACCGCGACGTGGAAAAACATAGAAGATACAACCGAACACACATGCACACTGTGCGTGTCGTAATCTGTGTCGTGTACGCTTTTTCCCGCCGTGGTTAAAGCAATGAATTCATCCGAACTCTCCCGAATAGCTGCTCTTATAAAGAAAGATGGAAATACATACGAAAGCCATATGACGGCATGTACATCATACAGAAAACATACCCAATGTTGATAAAAACAGTGCGGAAGTATAGAAAAATATTTGATTTTTATATGTTGACAATGTCACATGGACTCCGTATTGCCAGAATTCCGTATGCGCGACTCATACGAAAACTTTCCCTGTGGGAATGCTTTGTCATAGGACAATATTGACCGTTTTCTTACAGCAGCCTTGACGACTACCTTTGTCACAAAAAAAGACACCCACCAACAAATGTGAAGATTTCTTTTTGCAACAACTCTCATCACTCTTAGCCTTCTGTAGGCAAGGCATACCAAGGAGATAATCAAGGCGGTAAGCTTATTGCACACACATCAAACTACATCTCTCAGAAGTCTGTCATCCTTCATGACTGTAGAGGCAGAATTCGAATTCGACAGAATGGCATAATTCTAAGTGATACAATGGTATGGTATAGGCTGTTAAACGTCCCAAATTGACATTGTGTACGTGGGAACCTGAAGTGGAGGGCTCCGGATTAATTTCTGCCACCTGGGTTTTGTTAGCGTGCACTGACATCGCACAGTACACGGGCTGTTGTGACGTCATTATCATGTCAGAGCAGCCGAGTCCACGCAGCGGAAGGCAAACCGAACAAATTCGATGTGGAAGCAAACGAAACGGGCTTTGTATACAATATTTACCTAGCAGTACAAATGTTCGGCAGCCAGACCGGCAGCATAACGGGTTCCCGAGACGGGCTCTCTCGAAGGAGTCCCGATGATCACTGTGTCTCGCTCTCTGCTCTCTTCCGACTTCCGGGCTCTCTTTTTATACACTCGATGGCTGATCGACGGGTGCATCACTCGCTCCGCCAGGAGTGTGACTCATCAGCGGCGGTCCGTGCCGCCCGGGCTTGTTTCGGCGAGTTTTCTTCTGACGTATGGCAGTGAGTCGAGCTTGCTCCTGGCCGATCAGCTCGACGACTGGTTTCTACTAGATGCCAACGGAACAAACTTCTGTATCCATGCGAAATGTTTAGAAGCTATGGTGGTCACATTCGATGGATGGGACACTAGGTAATGTATCGGGTGCGTTGAATGACGGCGCGTTGCTCGCCAGCGTTGTACAACTGACCCTGAAACCTTGCGCATTTCCTGCTCGTTTTGTGAAGTTAACCTTACCTCAAGATGCATTTCTTTTTCACGTAGATTACGAATGCTTGTAGCCAAGATTGTATGGCTTTATATCAATCACTGATACAACAACCCAAAGTTACCGTGCCCTGTTGTGCCATAGGTACTCGAAAAGAAGTTTGTGTGGCTTTACCATGCCCTGTTGTGCCATACGAACTTCTGTTTAAGTAGCTATGGCACAACAAGACAAGGTAACTTTGGATTGTTGCACTACTTATTGATACAGAATCACACCATCTTCGTTACAAATATTCCTAAACTACGTGAAAAAAAATGTCTTGAGGAAGAGTTAGCTTCACAAAAAGAGCAGGAAATGTGCAAGGTTGCAGGTCAGTTGCACATCGCATGTGAGTGACGCGCCGTCATATAACGTGTCCGATACATTATCTAGTGCTCCATCCACCGAATCTGACTATCATAGCTTGCGAACACTCAGCATGTATGCGGTGTTGCTGAATTTTCAAAATGGTATGAGCCCATCAGAATTAAACTCTCCTGACTAGAAAATACTTACAATTTTCAACACTACTGGTGGCACAATCTCTAGTGCGGCTTCTACTTTATAAAGTTTGCTAGATTTTTATCTCTCCATAATATTTTCCTCAATGGCTATGCATTCCTTCCTGAATGTGCTCACTGTGGGCCATAAATCTCCTCGTATTTCCCTCTTTTCTGAAGTTTTTTACAAACCGAATATTTTTCGCCTTGTGAAAAAGACGACCCTGAAAAGCCCGCTGGAAATGCTCAATGCTTCCGTACAGTTTCCAGCCACTTTTGGTGTAAAACATAATCTTTGAGCGAAAGTGTTGTCTTTCAAGCTTCATTGCAGACTACAGAAGACAGAAGACAACGACAGACAGACAACGAGAAAGACAGAAGACCACGAAAATAGTTCAGCAAGGTACAGCCATAGTGGGCGCAAGCTTAAACTTTCCCGGATTACATGCGAAAGCGCCGGCTCTGGAGAGCGGTCCGTGGAAGCAAAACTCAATCGTACCATAGACTGTGCGAAAATTTTGTAGTAATCCGCTCGCGGGTGGTTTGCATGTTGTTTTATGTTTACGGAATAGCGGAATCGGTCACCTTATACTCTCCCGAAGTTCAGTGAGAAAGTGAGCAGTATTTGTGACATCTGCCTACCGGGTGGATATCATTAACGCACTCACTGGTCATTAACGCACTCAGCTTGTATCACGGTCAACCTGGGTCGCATAACCCTAAGGGTGGCTCTGTGCGGAACAGCCGCCTGCCAGTACAGGGGTGCATCACTTCACCACTACACCAGTGCGATATGAGGCCACTGCATCTTCTCAACCTCAAAATATCCCCAAAATTAAAAGCCTAAAGAGCTATCACTGAATATCGTGTTACACAGTCGTAACCCTCCTGTGAGTTTTTTATTATTATTTTTTAACCTATACTAACGAATGTTCATCAGCGTGTAAAATGTTCTTCCGTCTATTTGCGTGTAGTTCACTGGGTATAGCAGGTCTTTTTTCTTAATGCATTTCCTTTTTATCTATTAGTCGTTTCTACTGCAGAGAATTTGACAATTACACAAATTTTCCAGACAGCTAGATTAACCTTGCCTATTACATTTTAGAGCGCAGCTGTTAGGCGTCCGTTCGTGGATTCCGCGTCGTAGTCGCCGTCAGCGTCGGCTTTGTCGGTGCAACACGCCGCCTGGCAACCGTGGGCGTGGCAGGACGGAACGCAACCTGCCACGACAAGAGCACCACCTGCCAGCGGTTGCAGGTGGCGTGTGAAGAGCTGCGTATAAATTTCGCGTTACCGACTGTCGTAATCGTCTGTCAGTTTTTGTTAATCATGAGACAAATTAAGATAACAAGGACCACGCAAAGTCTGACTACTTCTATTTATTTTAACAACGCGACATCTAGGCGCGTGCGATTAGTAGTTTGTCGAAACATAATCGAATATGATTAGGCTAGTTTTGCCACCGAATCGAATACGTGTAGTATAGTTAAAAACAGACTGAAATATGAACCGAGTATTTGTCCGTTTATTAAATAATTGTGAGAATATTCTTACAAAACGAATGTTTATGCGAATCAGTGAACCGCAATAAGAGCTGTAATTAAAGCTGTAGCTTTCGACATATTCCACTAGGGGACACGCAAAACGAAGTCATTATGTTAACTCTGCGACCCTGATGTCAATCGCCGAGGCAAATTACCCTTTGCTACTGCGAAAAGTCTAGGGCCAAATACCACTAGATGAGAGGGACGAGAGTTCGAGCCATGTCGTCCGATATCCGGCAAGAAGGAAAGGTTTGCAAAATCTGGCTGCACGCTGTCGTGCCGCCCAATATTGAAGGCCGCATAAGGTATAAAATGCGGGCCCTTTTCCAATTAAAGTATCAGTACAGCGGGTTTCATGGAAGACAGAAGACGCGATCGCCATCTGCATGTCGTCAAAGCTGAAGCAGCAGTGGCAAAACTAGTGCGTCACCGACACAGGAAAGCCAACCGGCAAGTTAGCACCTGGCGCGCATGATTACATAGGTGGTCTGGAGCAACCTTCATGTTTCGCATCCCCCTTAATTCCTTATTTAGGGACTGGTTTCCAACATCGCACTTTCGTGCTGTAGAGGGCCCTGTACTGTTCGTATGCTGTCAGTCGTGAACTGAAATGGGCCAGAAACTGAGTTAGCGACTACACTCCTCATGTAAACAAGTGTAGGCCCCCTTCCCTGGCGGATCCCCTTCACCAGTCAGGCCTATTAAACGTTTCAAATGCGCAGTGTAGATGCTGAGGTGTTTTTCTAATGTAGTGGTAAATAACGGCTAGTGAATTTTGTGAGCCATAAACACTCCAGTGGGCAATGAGGCAAACACGGCGAGGGAGGCTCTGGATAAATTACTACCGCTTGAGACGCTTAATTTACAGCAGAAGTGTTTGTAAGCAACCGTTGTCTGATTTCGCGTCCATCGAAAGGCGATCGCCGCAGCCGCGGCGCCCAACATCTTAAACTTATTTTTGGAAATGTGGCGGAGTGCTTGAAGGCTGCTTCACTTCCGCCACTGGTTAGCCCGGTATTGCACTGCCTCCGGAATCGGCCTGGGACATTATAGCGAGCGTCTTTACTATCCCATCTTTCTATCCTATCTTTAAACTCTCCTACTTTCGGCACGTGGTAGCGATTGTGGCTCAGCTTGAGCCACTGGGCAGGCCTGTGCACTTTCCTTTTCATTTTTCCTGGCTACAACAGAAGAAGAAGAAGACTCTCGAGATGGTGCAATTTTATTTCTCTTTTGGGGGAATTTTCCACCCTTAGCCCCAAATTCCTGTGCACTTTTAGGCATGCATTCTTCAGTAAGAACGTAGCGTTCACATTGACATACTTACCCCTGAGCGCTGCCGCGGTGCGTATCTATGCAGCAGCTCAGTCCTTGGGCGACCGGCTCTGGAAGGAGCCGGAAACAATAGATCATTGTTTTGTGCCTCGGCGCTGGTTCGAGGTAATCTCCTTTTTCGGTAGAAACCTGAGGCGCGAGTCTTTTAGAGGCTCTTACGTCACACGCTGCGCCGTCTTCGAGAGTGGCCATGGCGCCCAGGTTACGGCACATCCACCTCAGGTCTTGGCCGGCAAACAGAAGGAAGCGCCGAACATAACGTTCAGCTCTTCAGTTCGATAACACAGCGTAAAGGAATTTGGCCATTCTTAGAATCCAGTTCGCTGTGGCTCTAGTCTCTAAATGGCGCCTGACTACATATAGCCTTACCGCAGCGGTGGCCGAGTGGTTGAGCATCCGCCTCGCATGCGGTAGGTGCGGGGTCCGATGCCCAGTGCCGCCGGATACCCACTGGTGATTCAATGGGTACAAGTTTTCCCTGGCCTGGTTCTCGACTTTTCAGGGCTGAAGTGCTTGGAAAATGGGTCTTTGACCCCACTTTGAGTAATCGAAAATACCTTTCGCCATAGATGCCCTTGCGCCATAAAAATCCTTAATCACTAAACATAGCTTTCATGCGCAATGGGTTTGCGCATCGCAAAAATGAAAACGCCCTGGAAGCGAAGAACTTTTACGTACGAAGTGAAAATAATGGGATGATCGATTCGCGATGACGCAGCTGCTCTGTTAGTCCTTGACTCTTATGTGTCAGCTCTGTCAGGTATATTTTTGACAATCATTGCGTACTTCGTATTATTCATTAAATACCTAGCTCATTAAATGGAGGAGCTTGAGCTAGGGCATGCTTCTTAGTAGCCAAAGTGCTCTACAATCGCTGGGTTATTACACGTCGTGTTTAATGATTCGCCTGCGACGCCATCAAAGGGAAGAGCAAGCTGCGCAGTAACCTAAATCGAGGCGGCAGTATAAGTAGAGGCCGTAAGCGTTTGCAACGTAGCCCCTCTGCGGATCAAGGAAAGCGGCGCGTGAGAAAGCAATTCACTCCACGCGCATTATGACCGGTGAGCAGAGTCTCATCGACGCTACACGTCCACGATACAAGCCACCCACAACTGCTGGGTGCCGGAACTACAGCATCAGAGCGTTGAGGAGGGCTCACTGAAATGATACAATCACAGAGAAACTGCCCAAAAAGATATTTACGTGCCCTCACTTGCGTGCGGATCCAATTTTCGCATTTGGAAATAGCTCTTTGGGCCACCGGATCAAGACGACGGCATAAGCAGTACTCTTCGCAGCACAGTATATGATGGAATATGTCTATATGTCACTCGATATGCCATTCGAAGGCAACACTGAATGAGATAGTGGAAAGGTGCAGGCATGCTGAATGCTGTAGCCTCAGTCGGAAAAATGGAGTGCATAAAACATTATGCAGAAGCATGGACACCACTAAAATTTCGGGAACCTCCGTCTACCGAGCCTGATGGAGCATAGACACCTCTAAAATTTCGGGAAGCTCCGTCTACCGAGCCTGATGGAGCTGCCCGCGCCCAGCTGCGCACCGTCGAACGCCGTAGCCTCCTTTGGTACGACACGCTGGTTGGTACATGATCCTTCTGAAATGCTGTGCGCAAATTGTCGTTCACAGGAGAAAGGAGACAACAGGACAGAAGCGCAACTTTCAGCTTTAATAACCGACAAATGAAGCCACGCGCGCTTATATAGTCACTGATACCGTGATGAGGCCTGCATGAGAAACCCAAATACAACAAGAACAAAAGAGCATGTTTAAGCAAACCTAAAAAAAATCCAGGTATATAACCGTGTCAACACGTGCCAAGGTTTTATAAAAACTTGATGAAATGCACATTCACGTGGGCTGAAATTTATATACACCATGAAAAAAGAGAGGTGGATAAAAGGTGACAATGAAAGGAAAACGGTGTCTGTCTGTCTTTCTGTCTGTCTGTCTGTCTGTCTGTCTGTCTGTCTGTCTGTCTGTCTGTCTGTCTGTCTGTCTGTCTGTCTGTCTGTCTGTCTGTCTGTCTGTCTGTCTGTCTGTCTGTCTGTCTGTCTGTCTGTCTGTCTGTCTGTCTGTCTGTCTGTCTGTCTGTCTGTCTGTCTGTCTGTCTGTCTGTCTGTCTGTCTGTCTGTCTGTCTGTCTGTCTGTCTGTCTGTCTGTCTGTCTGTCTGTCTGTCTGTCTGTCTGTCTGTCTGTCTGTCTGTCTGTCTGTCTGTCTGTCTGTCTGTCTGTCTGTCTGTCTGTCTGTCTGTCTGTCTGTCTGTCTGTCTGTCTGTCTGTCTGTCTGTCTGTCTGTCTGTCTGTCTGTCTGTCTGTCTGTCTGTCTGTCTGTCTGTCTGTCTGTCTGTCTGTCTGTCTGTCTGTCTGTCTGTCCGTCTGTCCGTCCGTCCGTCCGTCCGTCCGTCCGTCCGTCCGTCCGTCCGTCCGTCCGTCCGTCCGTCCGTCCGTCTGTATGTCTGTCTGTCTGTCTGTTGTTGCAAGGAAGAAAGAAAAGGAAAGTGCACAGGCCTGCTCACTGGCTCAAGCCGAGCCACAATTGCTACCACGTGCAGATAGCAGGAGAGTTGAAAGATGGGATAGAAAGACAGGATAGTAAATACGCGCTAAAGACAAGGCCGATCCCGGAGGCAGTGCAATACCGGGTCAACCGGTGGCGGAAGTGAAGCAACCTTCAAACCCTCCGCCACATTTTCGCCCTTTACACTGTTTTTATTCCCTTTACTCTTGGTTCTTTTTAATTGATCTTTCATGCACTTCTGTTTTTCTTTGTGTTTTGATGCATATATTTCAGCTCATGTGAATGTGCACTTTACCAAGTTTTCATGATATGATCAGCAATGCTTAGGCATGCCTCTTTGCTCTTGTTGTTTGTGGGTTTGGTTCACGCTCTCTCATGCAGCCCTCATCTGGGTATAAGCGCGCTTGGCTTTATTTGTTATTAAAGTTGAGATGTCGCGCTTCTGTCTTGTCGTCTCTCGTTTTTCCTGTGAGCGTTAATTTAGGACACAGCATTTCAAAAAGCCCTTATTTGGTGATGAACACCCCCTCTATATCGGGCTAATACTATGCCGCCCGTCCCAGTCTGCTTGCTTAATCCATCGACTCGGACCTGAACGCGCAAAAAAAGTTGCCTCTCTCCTTTCACCGTAGAACCGTGCATGCTAGCGTTCCCCTGGGAATGGAAGCACGCACCCAACTACCACCTCCACTTTCGGGTTTGTTCATCCAGCGCTTATTAGTGTTTCGTTGGCGCTGTGCGAATATGCGGACTCAATCTAGCGGCGAAACATTTTATGTATTTGTTTGTTTATTCGGGTATTCATTTGTTTGTTTCTCAAGTTCTCCTGGATCCCGTGGAAGCAGTGGGTTTACATCACACACACTGGAGGCTTCGGCGAAGAATGATATGCTGAGCGGAATAGAATATCCTTTGTTCAACGCAGCGAGTAGGCACAGAATACAAGAACGGGCACGCCCAAAGCACAAGTGGGTCGGTGCGGCGGCGCCCGGCAGTAGCGGCAATCTGAGCGAAACATCAGCTGCGTTTTGGATAAAGCAATACTTTATTCCGGCAATTACTTAAAAAAAAGCGCAGATACTAGCATACATCGACCCGTACACCATAATTATCGTAAGGTTACAAGTCGCCATCATTCATGAGCACTTTACAGAAAAGCAGCAACCGATTTCAATTACAATTATCTCATCTGATATGTATTTGAGTAATCAATTGGAGCCTATGAAAAGTAACTGAACACAATTGAAATGAAAGGAAAATTGGTTTTAGACGAAAGGAAATGCGCAGTATCTGTCTCTCATAGCGGCGGACAGCTGAACCGCGCCGTAAGGGAAGGAATAAAGGACGGAGTGAAAGAAGGAAGGAAGGAAGAGGTGCCTTAGTGGCGGGCTCCGGAATAAATTCGACCACCTGGGGATATTTAACGTGCACTGACATCGCACAGCACACGGGCGCCTTAGCTTTTCGCCTCCAAAGAAACGGGGCCGCAAAAAATTGAATGTATTTATTTTTCGCCTTCTTTTATTAGCACAACAAAAATATACACGGACCAGAATGCACTGGTGTGGCTCGATTGATCTGTAGTCTGTCGCAGTGCGTACGTTGGTAATTTCACCACCAGTAGATTTTAGAAGCTTTTTAGGCATTCTTTCCACGTTTCCTTGTGAACACATCAGCAGCGACCCTGAAAAGTGTCTCGATGAACTCGGTAGAGGGAAGGGCATTGCTTTAACACGCGGTGACTTTGCGTACCACCTCGAAGTTACGCAAAGCGCTTCGCTTCGCTGTTCGCGCTCGGAGGGGGCAGAGCCTAAGCTCACTAAATAAGACATTATGTCGTGGCGTCGTGGTGAAATGCAAAATGCGAAATGCAGAGAGTGGAACACGGGGCCAATCAAATTTAGGCCGTCCGTTAATGCACTCATGGTGGAAATTAGGGCTAGTTGGTTTCCTTGCATTATGTAAAACTTGTTGCTGGGCGAGGGGGTATATATACTTTTGGTAAACGTTAGCGCATTATAAAACAAACAAGTTAAAGGAACACAATCCTTGCATCTCAGAAAAGAATTGCTCCGTTAGCTTTCTACAGGGTACCTAATTAGAATGCTTCATTCGGCAGGTCATTAAATATAGACGGAACAGGAATTTGTGATTTGCCTTAGTGAGCTCTCGAAATAACATAACGAGAAATATGCCTCGGAGATATGGGCTTCACTTTTCTGAGCCTGTAATTGGTGTATTGATACCATTAAATTTTCTTGAATAGAATATCGAAGGAACACCAACAGCCACCTTTAAACACACCGTTAGGAACTTTGTCGCGGTGTAACTAATGTCCCTTGTAGCTATGTTCTTCGATACATTATTTACAGTGTTCTTTCCAACTATCTCATCAGTTGAAGAAACAATACATCCAGTATCTAAGCGTACTTGACCCCAAAGCCTGGTCTACTAACTTTCTGATTGAGAAAGGTAAAAACGCTTCTAAATTGGCGGCATAATAATCTTTCAATATGGAATGTTACTGTGGTGCATGGTGCACAATTTGTCCCGAACGATCACTTTTTGGCTTCACACAAGAAAGTTAGGATGCGATGATGTTCCTGCTTGCGGAAGGTATACTGATTTTGAGTCACTTGTGCGGGAAATGTGGTGACGATGAGGCGGTATTACGGCGCTATGGACTGGGGCACATAACTTTTGGCCGAGACAGAACCTGGCTATTTTATGTCTATGGTTCTGATTAGGTAGATAAGCTTAAGATTCGAACGCTGCTATAATTACCTGCGCCGTACTTATTGTTTCACTTCTACTTTCTATGAAATTATGTTCTAACTAAATGGTTACTCAACTGATTTCTCACTCCCACCAATTCCACCCAAGCAGTATTCCCCTAGATTC